>JBAHVQ010000142.1:980137-992799 GCA_036872915.1 Nanipora kamurai
ATGCCCAAACTTTTACAGGCCAAAGTGTAATTTCCACTGGCCATTGTCCAGTTGACCACCGTTAGTGTCGAGCCCTGCACTCCCTCCGTGCTTAAGTATACCCTTTCGATAATGAGGTACCTCATGACAGACGACACACCTCAGTAATAAGGCCTTCGCGCAAATCGATACCTTGGTTCATGAAGTTCAATTGAACACCTATACAAACCTCGACTTTTTGTCCCAAAATAGACGGTTTGAAGTTAGACTTGAGTACGACTTTCACTTCCATTCTGGTCCTGCCCACTTCACGAACCAGCGGAATGACTCGGAAGGGTAAACTAATGTCCTTCGTTGTACGATATCTGTAAGTTAAAAACCCCAAACAATTCCAAAATACATTATAATATAACATTCATAGTACGCGCGTGCTGATTGGCCGAAAAGCGTGTTTCTATAACTGTATAGAAACACGGAAATTTTCCCGCCTCGAATAATGTAATGAGAATTTATAATTCAATCGAATTAAAAATTTTATATAAAATATTTTACTTGAGTTATATTATAAAAGAAATAGAAAACATTTTTCCTAGAGAAATAATAATCAGTGGGAAAACGAGCCCGTAGGGCGAGTTTTTCCACGTTATTTCGAGTTCTTCCAAACTCCCACAAGTGTTTCTATAACTGTACAGAAACACGGAAAATGTTTTCTATTTCTTAAATGGAAAGCAGAGCAAAGGAAAACTAAGCTAAGTTAAGCAAAGCAAAACGAATTGCAGTTTACATGAAATATTAATTTGCTTGCTTAAAAGACCATAGATGTGTGGTTTATTGCGATAGTGTTACCATTTAAAAAAAACGATCGAATGCCTGTACCTCATAAGTTCAAATTCACCGTCCGGTGGAACAAAACTGATACTTCTTTCGGTTTCAAATTTGCTCAGCTTAACACACTGCAGGACAAAAATAAACAAAGAAATAAAAAAAAAATGTTAAGTGAGATATGAACTCTACAAGTGTAAAAACGCAAAAGACTGTAACAGCTTTTTTGCCATTGAGTCTAATACTAGTACAGTATGATTTTATAACTGTACCAGGCCGTTAGTTTCAAAATTAGGTGAATGTAAATTTTACAGCGTCAGAAGCATGTACTTTAACACCTAGCCGGGACCAGCTGTGAAAAATGTAACTCTCGGCACTTCGGCAAGGAATCAATCTGTACGAATTTAGTGCAGAATTCGGCCAATAAGCCCTTTGCATCAACTGGTCACGTGATACAGAATCTGCTCTGCCAGCCGGCTGGTTATGCAGTGGGATACACAAACAAAGGAAAATCACGCTTCATTGGTGGAACTGTTTCGTCTTGGACGTTGTTTACATTCAGCCATTCAGCAGAGCAGATTTGTACCACGTAACCAGTTCATGCGAAGGGCCTACCGAGCAAGAAAGGCCGTCGCCGAGTGTGACTAGGTGATCTGCATTTATTGAGGTGGTAATACAGTTGAAGTAAAGGGTACATTCAAGGAATATATTTCAACAGTCTGATACAGCCACAGTATAGTCGCGTAAACGTGCCTGGTATGAAGCTGTCGTAGTCGGTAATATTTTGAAGTGTTTTAGTGCATAGTTAATCAATTTAGGGTTTTGCTTCTTCTCAGGTTTGTTGTCATAGTATAATGTTTGTGCTTGTGTCTTCAACGACTCCAGCAATTGTCTTATGCTGCTGCCATATTTATATTTTTGCAATTATATTACGGCAACACGATTCTACTTCGTGTACTCATGAGCAAAATATAGCGTACTGTATTGTGTTTTATAGTGTTCTACTCAGTCACCTGATGGAAGGTACAATCGTCAATGGCAATTCCACTTTTACTCGTATTCCTTAAAAAGAATCAAAGTGAAGTTAAACTAGAAGAAGAACGACAACAACAAGAACAAGAAGGAAAACAGAAACACCAATCCAACTCAGTTCATTATCAGTGACTCAATTGATCGATTGCTGGAAGTCCTACTGTCACTCTAACATACTTCTTTGAGCTTGCATCTGCAGCAGCTGCTGATTCAGGAGTGGACGCCTTGGCTTGCTTTTCCAATAAAAGTTTGTCGTTCATACCAAACTTGCACTCAGGCATCCCGGACAGGTAGCTCTTCATTACCACTTTCCCGCTTACATGGGCACTTAATGTTTGACCTAATGAATGGAAACGGAGAATTGATAAATGAAGCAAGAAATTATCACGGTATAATAATAAATTTGATTTTGTTGTTGCCATAGATGAGGAGACTTCACAACGTGGTTGGGACATCAGTGCCCCATTCAAGTACCAGGAACCTTAAAAAAACACTACAGGAACGTTACAGAGAATGTGTTTTATTCAATGAAGACAACGAGAATGAATAATTTTTAGTCCCAAGAGCAATCCCAGCAGGAGCGTAGGAAGCGGGGGGCCCGCGGGGGCCGTGGCCCCCCAATATTAAGAATGGGGGGGCCGGGATGTCTTTCGCCCCCCCCAAAAAATCATTGAATTTGGAAAATGCGGTGACATTTTTGGAATTGCGGAGGTATCTGAGCTCGTGTATAAATAAATAAAATATCTGTGTTCAAAAAGTTTATATCATTTATATCAGATGAGACTCTAGACATGCCGTTTCCGGCGATCTAGAGACTCCACATTTTAAGTTTCTCTCTCCGCGCCAACCATGGTGGCGCCTCGTGAGATCGGCCTCCCCCAATCCCAACTTGCTTCCTACGCCACTGAAAATCCCAGCACCGTTCTCGTTCTACGTGCAACATCACTCTGAGCATTTTCACGTGTTCTGCACGACGTCAAGTCTTTTCAACGGTACGGCGAGAGGCATTCGGCGATTTTAACATCGACTTAGTCAACATATTCTTTTCAGAGCTGTTGAAGCTTCTTGGAGGTCGAATTTTTTATATTATGGGGGGTAAATGCCAAATATTCATTGAATATACCCTTGTTCTACGTAGTTTTGACCCTAGATGAGCAGCGGTTCGGATACCAGAATCATTTAGTTTGATTGGTAATGAAATGGCAAAAGTATCTAGCTTAATTCGTATGACAAAAAGACTCGTTACTGCCAACTTCAATGACGTGATTACCTTGCGGTGACATCAACAAGTTGACAGACTCCAAGACGTCCAAAAACAACTCATTGCGACGGTACTTAATTCCTTCCCGTCTCCAGCCTATTTGTCCTGTTACTTGACTTGTAATCTGAGCTTGTTCTTCACGACTCTAAAATATCGACACAAAAATGAACATACATGCAAGAAACAAGTTAAAATTTTAAAATAATTTTTATGTAGATGTGAGCGACTATTTTAGCAGTTAAAAACTGCAGTTGGAACGAACGTACACTAGGAGTTACAGAGATACAAAGAGCACATGACTGGGTGAAAATTTAAGGTAACGTTATGAAAATCCCAGAAAACAAACACATAATGCTTCCACTTTAAATTCAACCGAGTCCAACAGGATTCTCCAACTTACAGGTGACATTTAAGGGTCACGTTTGACGACTGAACCACACAAGTGTTCAAAAGTCTTGAAACATTGGTGAGATCACATTCATGACGACGATGCAGATGAGTACATAGATGATGACAAAGATGATCATGATGATGAAGATGATGATGAAATAATCATTGCAAATACTCTTCATAAAAAGTACTTGAGAATGGGTAGGCTGAACAGGCTCAAAAACCTTTACTGAAAACTCACAGGCTTCTGGGGGGATTCTCTCCATAGACCCAACTGGGTGCCTATGTGGCTCCCACACCGTTGGTACAGTGGCAGGTAGCTTTGTTAAAAAATCAACTATCTTCAGCCTCTTATCTCCTTTGAAAAACTCAAGAAGATTCCTGATACTGTAGACACGCTACCGGTATACGCTGCTCTATAACTTCACAAAGCCTTGATAAGTTAACTACACTTTTTGTGTACAAACCTGAGTCTTAATGCCTTGCTGGGTAATGAAAGTTTTCAATATGGATGTGTCAGTCTTCTGGGGATATCCATAATCACAAATTTCTGCAGAAAATAGAATGACCATTTGAGAAGTAAATTAAGTACATCACTATTAGCTACTGAAATAATTTGCTGAGCATTTACTTCTGTACCGTAGTTCCATGTACCAATATTGTAGTGCTGTTTACTTTTTCGGACTTACTTATTCACTAGATTAATTATACAGGTTTTAAACAACCAGCCCTAGGTTTCATAATGTGGATTTCAAAACCTCCTTTCCAAAACTTTGAGGGAGGTAGGCTGTAGGGGAGTACACAGGAAGTGGTTGCATGTCCCCTCAAACAATGATTTTAAAAGAATGGATTTTCTGAAATGTACTTTCTATGATAATTGATACTAGTGTTTTCACTATGCTTCAAGTTGGACAGTGAAACCAAATTTCACTAGGGTTTGTTTAGGTCAGACCTATGTCCAGCATCTTAATCAGGATCTGGAAGTCAGATGCCTGAATTGTTAATTTGGTAGAGTGTACATTTGTAGGCAAAGTTCTGAACTTCCCTTGCAGGGGGCCCTGCCCTACCAGAAAATTTTTAATTTTGGAAGCTCTCAATACATATTTTTGTTTATTCCTGGGAGTAAATTTGGCTATTTTTTGGTCAAATTTGGCAAAGAAATCCTCGTACAGGGTTTGCAAGACAATTTTTTGGCCAGTCAAAGCCATCTAGAGTACTAGAGTATAGAATGAAAGGTACCCTTTAGATTCTTACAGTACCAACCATCTAAAAGTTGTCAATATAATAACTAGCCATCCAAATGCTATCTTTCTCAAGTGGCTGTTCAAATCAAAGAAAAGACATCCAAAAGATGGCCGGCTGGCTAACTCCCTGCCTATGTCACTGTATTATGTATTGTCAGGCAGATAACTGCCAAGGAATTTCCAGTGGTAGCTATTTCCATAAGTCACTGTTAAAAAAAATACAGTTCAAGGGAAAATGCTATCAGTCTAATTGTGCTGGAGAAAAAAGTGATGGATCACCTCTCAGATTTAATAATAAATAATTTATATTACTAGCCCTAATCCTGAACCTAAAAATTCACTGATAAAACACTAGCATCACCTACCATCCAGTAACTCATAAATTAGTACAAAATTATTCTTGATGTTTTCTTCTGTCAGTTTGCCGAAGTAAGATTGCATTACTTCTACAACTTTGAACAAGAATTCAAATACCATTGCTGCATTCACATTTTGCCTGGTTACCGCAGCGATCCACACATTGCCACGTTTGGTGTGGAAGAAGCTTGTCCTGGCTATGTTTGTGACTGGAGAACGAACAAGACCTCTTGCATGGATCACATTCACACGGAATGCATCAATGCAGTTGCGCCTATAATTAAAGAAAAAACAGTCACTTTGCATATCAAAGTCAATCACTGCATCATCAGCTGTAGTCAGAGCCTGTGGCTGATAACACTGACTGAGATACTGATCATCCTTGGTATTAAAAAGCCTAATCAATCATTGCTTTATTGTGTATATATATTTTTCAGCAGCAAACAGCTGAACTCATCAGAACTGGCTCATTCCTGAAAAAGTTTGGCCATGGAGGAAATTAAGGGGTACATGTAATCATAGAATACCCATTCACATCCTCTAACCCTAAATGTAGCAGCTAAACAAGTTAGCTTATATGTTAACCCTTCCCACTAAGTGGGTTTACCCCAAACAGAGATCTTCTGGGTCACCTTACCGAAACCCCATCGCAAATACCCCTACATAGGCATTCTACAATTAAGCTGACATTAAACCCAAGTCCCTCCACCCTCTTTGGACACCCTACAACAACTGAGCTAAATCACCACCCTCCCCTTCAGACAATAAAGATTTCCTCTGGCGGGGTGGCCAGGACCATTTCTGGAATTACTTGTTTACAAAACTTTGCAAGGCAAGCGGCTTTCCCTTGTCGGCTTAGCAGTGGTGTGTCATCAGGATTTGCATGGTATTTGTTTGTTTGCAGAGATGTCTACATACAATAGTATTCTTGGATCAGAATAGGACAATATCAATGCCTTCCTTAAACCATGAGACCTCCCACAACCAGCGACTTCCGGTTGGTTTATTTGTCGTTCAGCAAATATTGAAGAATGTACAAATAATTTGATATATTCATCTAGGTTTTTTCAACTTGATGACACCCCATAAACTCCGCACACATGACATACGGGAAGAATTGTTCATGTTCATTTACTAGTATTTTTCTACTGAAAAGTGAACAAGCCATTCAAGTTTATAATTTAAGAGTATACCTATAAGAGAGCAGGTTGCAGACCGTCAAAGACAGAAAAGTTAAAACAAATAGAACACAGAGGCAAAGGGTGACCTCGATAACTTAAACCAATAAACTACATAAAGTGTCGTTTTGGTAAGATAATATTTATAACCAATAACTTAAATCGAAGACGGAAAGTTCATGTCGAGGACGCACAAGACTCACCCAATATCATCGCGAAATACTCGTGAAATGAGCACCTCTCCTTTGTGGTTATACACAAATATTCCTCCAATCATTGTGGGAGTTTTCAGGGAAAATAAAAACTACGCAAGATATGAAATAATTGAATATTTCATCCAACACCTTCCCTAAGTACAAATCAGCGAGTCCAGGCAAGATGTCTTCCACTCCCCGACAACAAATTACCCACCATGCTCTTTGGGAAAGTCAGAAAATGCGACATTTTTGTCGCGAATGACTTCCGCAAAAAATCATCGCGAGAAAATAGCAAAAGCAGAAATGGACTCCGAACTTACTTTTATTGTTTTTATTCAGAGACGTGGATAAAAATCTGAATGATTAGAGGAAGGGAGCTGATTATTGCTTTTTTTTTTCAGTTTTCTATTTTAAGTATTTCTCCAGTCTGTTCCTAATTACCTATGATGCACTGCTTTCGTAAAAAGGCTTGTGTCATGGTACGGAGAGTACAAATTGAGGCTTAACTTGATAGTAAAGCTAATAAAATTTCCTAGAGGAATGTTCAGGTAATTCTTTGTTTGAAAAAAGAAATAACTTAAACTTAAAAAAAAAAATTAAAAATTTAAAAAAATGGTGTTCTTTTGTGTTCTAAAGTATTCAATTTCCTTAACTCAATAAAGTCCAGGTTAATCGATAAAACGATTCAAATAATTTTGCTGAACTTCAAGACATATTACCTGTGTGTGTCTGGAGTGGAAATTCGAACGAGAAGTAGGCTAATATGGCAACATTCTCACTGAAGTAAAAGCAGAGTGCTGCGTCGGCAGTATTGAACGACTTGTAGAAAACCAAAAAGATTGGGAAACTGCCGGAACTTAGATGTAGAAAAGCTGACATTTCACTCAAACGAAGATCCTTCGCTTGAAACATCAATTATTCTACACCTAAGTTCTGGCAGTTTCTCAACCTTTCTGGTTTTCACACTCGGATATTTAAGGGCCTGGACCATTTATTGTTAAGGTGTGACAAAAAAGTTTTGAACTTTAATTTCTTAGACTTAAAGACCTGAATAATCTTATGACAATAACCGCTCACATAATGGGAAACATTCAATCCCTTTCCTGACTTTGTTCCAGAAAAATAAATCATTCCTCCAAATTCGAGAGAATCCCGGATGTATGTCTCTTGAGCCTTTATTGAAAACCCACGAGTTTATACTCGTCCCTTCTCAGAAGAAAAGTAGGTAAGAGAAACTCATAAGTACACTCAAAAAAAATAAAAAATAGTAGCACTAATGCAAAAACATCATATCGATATCTACGCGACCCGTTTAACACAGTTTTCCCAATCAAAGTTTTCCGAGAAGAGTTAGCAGGGCAGAAAGTAAAATTTTCGAAAAATTTACACTTTAGAAAGCACTTAAGATCTGCTTACACTTACGATTTGGTGCCTCGCGATTGCATCTTGGTGTATGTGCTAAATTCACGTGAGCAACGAGGACAAACTGGAGGGAATCATAAACATAGAGATCGTATATTAACTAGAGAGTGTATTGTACCCAAATGTCCCCCATAATTCTCATTCGCGAATTTACTCAAAAATATATAGTTTGTTAAAAGACGTCAAAATCACCGAAATTAAGGACGGTTCATGTATGGAAAAGATAATCCCTTTTATTTCCTTAATTTATTTTGTATTTTTTTAATATACAAAACAAAAACAGCGGACAAAAGTGCAGTGGTTTGCCCCCAATTTATCCAAGATGGCGGCCTTTCATGAACTGGCGATCCTGAACTCTCGAACAAACGGAAAAGGGCCCGGAGACAATCAATTTGTCCCACAATAGAATCAGTAGATCTTGGGGTGATTGGATACACCAGTCTGACAATCGCAAGGCATAATATCGCACGTTTAAGAATGTAGTCAACTTCATGAACAGAATTTGCAGATGATATTACACCAAACGCTTATCGGAGGTTTACACATGCTCAATTCCTGAAATTTTTATTCGAATATTTCTTTCCTAAGAGTTGGAAAATTAAAAAATACGACCAAAGACTTGGCATGAATTGCCATTAAAATTTCTTCATTAATTAATCTGGGAAGTTCGTGAACAAGTTGTTTCTTTTTGGAATAAATTTACAGAGAAATATGAAAATGGACTACTACATTTAAAATATACAATTCTAAAGTTATTTATCTATTTATAGGTATATAAATAAAGTCGCATATGAATACCATATGTATAATGTGAGTATTATATAGTATTGAATCCGCGAATACTCTCAATATATACATTATACTTTATACAAATATGATAATCTCTATAAATTAACATTTACGTCAATAAAATAACACTTTGCTTGTCTTACATGAAATATAGACATATATATATATATACACTTATCTATATAATTTATATGTATATGCATCGAGTATGTAATAACTATATACATAATATATTAGGGTCTAGAAGGATTTTTAAATCGATATTTAATCCTTTCTGAGAGCCAAGGAGTAGTAAGAACTGCTATAATTGTTCTCGCAGCAAAATTTGATGTTTTTGCAAATAATTGAAAATATGTGGACTGGATGCCCTACTTCATTATATTTGGGAGAAATTCCATACCAATTGTGAAAAGGACGGCGCCTGAATTGAAGTTGTAAACCTGATCAGTTCCCCATGGATAAATTTTAGTTCGTATAGAACTTTTGGCCCGCAAAGGCATTCGTTGACAACTCGTTTCAAAAACGATTTTGTTTGACAAAATGATCATCTTGCAATTGTTGATTGGAAATAGCTGATACTCGTTTCCAGACTGTTTAACAGTCGAGGGTGAACACTATATCCGATATGTATATCACGAAAGGATATTTTTTTTTATCTTGAGACTCATCAAACCTTCCAGCATTTCAGAACTTCGAGCAACTCTTTAGACGACGGTCGTTGGTCTGGCAGTGCGCTCCAACAGGTTGTCATTAGTTCGTGATACTTGTTATCAGGCTTGTTGTCGTCGGATAGTTTTGGCCGAAGATGCTTCGAGACAACGCCGAAAATGACGACGTGTTGGTTCTTGCCTCGGTAAGGGATATCCCGAGTCCAGAATTGCCACAAGCAGATACCGAACGAGTAGATGTCGGCTTTGCAGCTCGCTGATAGCCCCCGTAGTAGTTCGGGTGCTCTGTAGGCAAATGTTCCTGTCAGGTAAGACCTCGTCGGGCTGACAGGCCGGTCCTCCACAACTTCGCAACAGCCAAAATCTCCCACTTTGCAAACATTTTTTTTCGTCACCAGGACGTTGACTGGTTTTAAGTCTAAATGGGCGATGCTGTGGCTATGCATGTACTCCAAGGCGCTGGTAATCTCTAAGGCGAAATTGATCCTTCGCATATCGTCAATAATTTCGTCAGGGTCATCCAACAAATGCTGCAAGGTTTTGTTCTCGATAAACTCCATGATTAAGAATGGTGAATCCTCAATGCAGGTTGCTGTCGAACAGTACAGAGTCTTGACGATGTTTGGATGACAGAAGTTCAATACCTCTGGACGCGTTTCGGAGCGAAAGCTCTGCATGGCAGCTTTCTTGTTCTTTGTGTTCGTATGCAGCTGTTTCAAGGCGACCACTTCGCCCTTGTACTTTGCCTGATAAACGGTACCAAAGCCGCCTGAACCAAGCATTCGTCCGACTTCGAGTTCGTTGAGGGCGAATCCAGCTTCGGGCATCTTGTAGATAAGTTGACTCATCGACAGAACAACGAATCATCGAGAAAAGAAAGTTTAAAAACTGTGAAAAAACAAACGTTGCTAGTAGAACGGTTGGAGTTTTAAAAAATTTCCACACGCAGATTAAGGGGTCTTGCTTCGGCAAAAGAGAAGCGTTAAATGACGCCAGGAATTATTCAGCGAGACTCATTTGAATACCACTTTCCTTCTGTCGATCCTTTGGGGATAGGGCCCGCATTGAGATAGGATTTACGCGTTGAATCAAGTGCCAGTTATGAAAAAGGAGAACAAAAGAATAATGCCTTGGTCAAACGGTGCCAGATACTCGATGATCGTTTGTCAAATCATTTTCTCTCCTAACTACCATGAACCATCATCGTCGAGTGATCAAAGTGAATGATAGTCCACGATAGTTGGTCGATTATCATGCACCGTTTCACCAAGGATTAACTCTGTAGTCACTGAATTGTTTTTCTCTTGTTTTTTGTCCTCTTTTTGTGTATGTTTAGAAATGATGTAATATTTCAAAAAGTGATTAATAAGTCATAAAGAAAATACAAAGGAAGATCCTAACCGTGTCGCGTCTTTATATGTGATAAAGACACGCTCGTTTTTCTTGTCGAATTTACTCGGCTAAGAAAACATTAATTTTCAAACATTCTTCGCGAATTAACGGGTTGAAGAGTTTGACTTTTGAAGCCATTCAAAAAACTCGTAGGACGTGTTTCGTCAGATCTAGAACGCTCGGCTGTCGGCTCGTGTTTTATATCCGAGAAAACATTCCTATTGGTTTTTCAAATATTACATCATACAGGGGAGCGTTTCACCAGGACATCCAAACACCGAGAAGTGAGTTGAAAACGGAGAAGATATCCGAGGTTTTTTGCAAACTTTGAGATGTTTTGATTTCTGCTGAAACACGACTTTCGAATGTATTACATTGCATCTCAAAAGAATTAGTATTTGAAGACGAAATCGAGGTGAAATTTGGCCAAACCTCATCTCGGCAGCGATTTCCTTTCTGTTTTTCTCATGAATCATTTATGAATTTGAAATAGATAGATAACACGTGTAGCTTCCTATATTTCAGTTGCAGTGCCCGGCTCTTTGATAAGGCCTGAGTATGTATTACATAAGAAAGACTACTTTTACAAACAATCTAAGACCACTTGAGAAAAATGGGATTATTATACCATGTATAGTTTGTGGAACATCACGCTTTATTTTAATGCTAAGCTTTCGACCTGTTGACTCAGGACTTCATCAGAGCAATTGCCAACGGCCCGTTGGCTCACGTCATATATACGAAACAACTATTAGAAATCACGCAAGACAGCAACACTCCAATTTTAATTAACTGAAACTAAAGACAACTGAGTAAAAGAATTAACCGAAAAGAGCCGTCCATGTGCTGTTCAGTGGTTGAATGGAAGGATTGAAGGATTTAAAGGATGAATGGGATTATTGCCTGATTTCATATCGCGCGGAAAACTGGCACTAACGAACAATTCTGGACGGAAGTACAAAAACATACAGTGTTAATTAAACATGACATTGGTCTTGGGCCTCTAAATAATTTTCATCGTTGTTCTGAAGTCCCGTTTACATGAGCCCGAAACGAGATCAGACTGCAAAGAAAATGGAAATTGTCGAAATGTTTACAGGTGATCGGGACGATATTCCTCACAAGCTCTTGCAAAAAATTTTACACTCCTACAACACTATAAGTACGTATGAACAAGTGAGGCATGCTCGCTCAGTCACTGACCGGTCTGAAAATTATAATTTGCGGTCACATAGGGAAGGTCACGTCCCGGCTCACGTTCATCCCACTGAAGATAGTCGTCTCAGTTGAACTACCGGAACGACTTTGAACTTGTCTCAGCACATTTTCAATCTAGATCTCATGTAAATGTATACCAACGATAACGCTGTAACCGGAACGAAATCTTCCTCGTATGACTTCGTTTCGAGTTTGTGTAAAACAGGTCTTTAGTATCCTTACAGAATTTGTTGTACCAGACCAATGCTATGTATTAGTCAACGCTACACATTCTTGTGCCTCCATGCAGAATTATCTGTTTGTGCCAGTTCCTAGGCGCGATATGAAATCAGGCAATTGGTAAGTTGCAATCAATGTCCTGTGATTTGGAGGACATAAGGCACGGCGGCCATGTTGGTTGATAAGTACAATAGTTAGAAATATTAGATAAATTATACTATTGAAACTATTTTGGCTTTTTTTTTGCATAGCCTGATACAAACAAGAGGTTGGGAAAGTTGAACGAGAATATATTCCGGAATATTCCAGAATAGTCATTTAGAATACCCTGGAATTATAATAGTAGTTCAATTGAACGGATATTCTGCTTTATTTCAAGGTTTCTTATGTACTATTTACAAAATGAGTGGTCGTTTTGGGGTATACAGTCACGAGGCAAAGCCGAGTGACTGTGTCCCGATACAGAACGGACACGAATTTTGTAAATGACTTCT
>JBAHVQ010000142.1:1001716-1014396 GCA_036872915.1 Nanipora kamurai
AACTTCAATCAAAACTTTTACAACTCACCTTCGCGTTACGAAGGACTATTAATAATAGCTATCAAATCATTATCCTAAACACTAACAGCATGGCCTTACAATATTTGGAGAGCAACGCTCAGTGTTAAAAGAACACACACATAATTAAATTATTTACACGGTTTTCTGTTTATCTGCTGCTGACTGTTATGATTTAGACTGTTTGAAAGCGCACGTGCTGATATCTGGTTATTGGCGCATGCGCTTTTAGTAAGGGCACGCTGATATGCGGGGGAAATTGTGTATGCATTTCGTGTCAAGATGCTGTCAACTCCAACCATGTAGTCAGTACTTACTCCTTTAGGCACGAATGTGACGTCGTATCTTTGAGCAATTCCCTGGATTGTCGATGGTAAAGGATCCATTGGTAGATACGTATTATTGTAGGGAACCTCAAACATTATTACCAACGGAAGAAGTTCCTAAAAAATATAAAACCTTTTGTAAATGAGCAATTTCAGTTATTATTGGATTTGAATGAAACCACGACCCATTGTAATGAAGCTCGTGGAAGCATCTACGTTTTAAAAGTACGTCTAATCAATAAATCAACGCCAAAGTTAAATGATACAATACAATCATCACTTCGGGTTTTTTTTTGGCGCGAGAACTTTTAAACCACAAATTTCCCTCGTTGCTCGGACAAGAGGAACATTTCTCATTTATCTACAAAAATTCCTTCGTGGATAATACGAGAGAAATTTACGAGACAAAGAATTTGTCTGTTTTGTACAAAATTTCCTCCTTAAGGGAAACTTATAAGGCAAATGACCCTTTCTGGCACAGACTGTGTAGGAGATTCAAGGGCGTCAAGCCTGACCTCCCTTTGAAGCTTATGCTTCCAAACATTTTCCTCGACGATTATAAAAATACAAAGTCATACCCTTGCTTGAGGGAAATTTATGATTAAATTTCCATGCAAGTGAAGGAAAATTATTAAAAGTCAACGTCCTTTGGGACTGCCACCAATCTTCCCTCGGCTGAGGGGAAATTTAATCACCGATTTCCTTCAAGTCATACCGTAACTTATAAATATTTTGACATTGAAATCCACATCACGCGAAGAAAATAAAGTAGGGGGTAAGTTGGTATATTCTTTTTTAAAAAAATAATTCACATATGTACCCAGGGAAAAATTGTCACAAACGAAAATTTTAAAAACGTAATGTCAAAACTCATGATTATTTTGGTCTTCTTTTTTTCTTAGAGGAATAAGTTAACCATTAATTTTTAATCAAACACCTACATTTGCTCATTACTGTACAAACTATCCTAAATGTACATTTTTTTCCCATTAGCGTTTAACAGTACTAGCAGTTTATGTTGTCTAGCCAAATATTTCAGACCTTCCCAAACCGCTGGATTAATAGTTTGTTGCTGTAATGCCAAATCGTTTTGGTATGACGGACTTTATAATCTTATACTTTACCATTCCACCATGCATTTAATAAGCCATTGGTTGTTGGACCACCAGTACTTTGAATCCTTATTTGGACTTGGTCTATTCTCAGGTCGATCCGAGATTGATTGAAATAAGATGGGAAAGATGTCTCATTATACAAGAGAGTTCAGAGTATGTGCTATTTTGGCAAGCATGCAAAGCGATTAAGGTAGTGCTTGTATGCAAGCGAGCTGGCCCTCCTAGTAGGCCTGGCCCTGTTTGCCGAGATCTCGCCACTCTGTCAAATCTTTTCTAAAATTTGTGTTCGCTTACATGAGGTGTCCGCCAAAGCGAGATCTCGTTGTTGACTACACGAGATCTTGCCTTGGAGAGCTGGAAATTTTCCACGTAAACACACTAAAGGAGGTTGAAAAGTCAATGTACACATGCGCATTTAAGACTTTCTAGAGCCAGTCCTCTTCAAAGGTTATTCGTGCAAATGTGAGGTGAAATCCAGCCCTCTTACAAGGGCTAGCCCTACCAACAGGGTGGGCTCGCTTCTATATAAACACCATCTAAAAATAGAACTGGATAAAAATACTGCGTCTCAGTTTGATAAACTGTCTAATCAGTTAGCTATCCAACCGCAAGGCTATCTTATCTTTACAAAAACGTCTTTTATTCAACTTTTGAACAGATTAAGTTTTTCATATATTGTACAACACATAGGATTCCTCTGACCAGACCTCGTACACAAAATGTTTTCTTTAGCTGAGGAAAATAGGCCTGGCATAATTCCATGGCATTAATTCGTGTTCCTTAATTATCAAATAATTCTGGATTATCGGGTTATATCGACATGTGCTGACGATCGTGGATGAGACAATACAAAACTTTGAACTCTGAATTATGAGACCACTTTAAGAACTATTTATGGACGTCTTTCTTCCCTCTCCCTGAAATTTGGGTAAGTGAATGCTGATTTCAAAATGAACTTTACAGCTGTTGACAAAAGGAACTTCTTCTAATCATCACTGGGTCAAAAGTTCATTTTTTGCGTTTGTCAGACAGTCGCATCTATTGTTTTCACTAAACAGACGAAGGCAGCTTCATGACGACGTCAAACTGGTTATCTTCAAGGAATTTTCCTTGAAAATAGGGTTGAGGTCAAGGTCACCGTAGGAGGGTGTCATGCAGCTTATTCACATTGGGACTGCGGTGACAATCTATTATTTCCTCACACGTGACTTCAAGTTATGACAAACATTTTTGGAAACCAGCCGTGGCTCTTGCTTGGAAGGCACATATGACGAACCCGCACCTTAGTTAACCATCTGAGTCTTGGCAGCTCAATGGTTAGAGCGTCTCACCGGTCATCAGAAAGTTGCGGGTTCGATTCCCGTCTACGGCTCAGAAACTGTTTTTCTGAGATAACGAGCTTGACGAACGCTCACTGGTTGTCTGATATACACCAAGCTCCCACATGAACCAAATTTGTGTTCAACATTTAGTAAACCAGTCATTATCGGCAACATTTGATCACCACAAAAAAGGTGGATTATCACATATCGATACTTAATGGAACAAATACATTCAAGAATGAATGACGGACGTAACAGCTGCTTTTTCTTGAAATGAAAACACGTGCAGTGGTCCTGACAGTGAAGTTCAACACAACATATGTTTATGCCATATAGGAAAATTAAGCTAGGTTTTCCAAAATGAGTGGGCAAATAATACAATGATAACAAAGGCCAATTTCAAGTTTTAAACGCAAATTAGCCTCGGAATAAAAATGTAAGCATGCTTCAATTGAAGGTTTGAATAATCACCACGGAGAATTAATCGGCAATCTTTATTTCATTTCAATTCCTAACCTGGACAAATACCTTTGAAATCACAAGTTATCTTCTCTACCCCCTGCCAAATCGCAAGTTACGATTGAACTGAGTTTTAACCCGACTCAGTGATTAGCAATTGAAACTCCAAAGTGGTCTTTTGAACCTTATTTGTAGTGACGAAGGTAAATAAAATACGACTGGAACGCCAAATAACACAGCTCTATTATTGTTGATTTTTTCGTTACATCGAATCGGCGCGCCCATCCGAGACCAACCTAATCGACTAATAGTAAGTAATACCATGACTTCAGGAAAATTTGGGATTAAATTTCCCCGCAACCGATAGTAGATTTCTGAGAGTGTGGCCGATACAAAGGGTACATTTAAGCACCTAATTTCCCTCAAGTCATGATACCACTTTGTAATCTCAAAATTACCAAGGAAAACGTTTGGAGGCCTGAGCCTGTAGCTCGAAGTGAAAGGGTCCTTTGTCGTCTCATTTTCACTCGTGATTTTCATGAGGGAGATTTAGTATGTATAGAACACTTATTTGCTTTTGTATGGATATTGTGGGAAATTCGTGATTTAAACGTCCTTGCAGAATTTTAGAATCTGAGGTGATCATAGTAAACCTGATTTACAAACACGTTGAATAAAAATGAATGTTTATAGTCTGTTTATTCGTATTGAGCCTAGCAACAAGTTATGCACAGCATGATTAAGCTTTGCCAATGCTTATTTGTAAACTGTGGTTTCCAAGGAGTTACAATTGTTGTAATTATATCTGCCGTTATTACTGACTGTTGTTGAAATAGGCTAGATTTAATACATCAGTCACCGACGGATGAAAAACTAGAATTACAAGTAAACAAAAACTAGGCCTTACTGAACATTTACAGTAGTTTAGTTATGCACACATATTTTTAAAAACTAGCCAAATACAATTTTTGACAGTAAGGATGAGTATTCACAAAAGCCATCAAAAACTTATATTTTGAACATTGGATGTTGATCTTGGATCTTGGATATATTAGAAAAACTTTTTTTCTAATATATCCAACTGTACCTTTTTAAATTTTCAGTGATTATTTCCATAAGTGCACGTTCATATGTGGGACAAACGTCCCATTTTCAGTAATTTAGACGAATTTAATTCATATTAAATTTCTGTTGTTTCTCGCCTAGGCGACATAAGCACATATTTGTTTACTGCGACGAATTTATTCAGACAAATTTAAAACGGACGTTGTAATCGTGTGATCATGATGGAAATAACGTCTATGACGAATTTAACTCTCCAGAGGAATTTAATTTGTTTCATATGTCGCGCAACTGTCCCATTCTATTGATGATTTAAACTTTTCTGCGTTGAATGCAACAGTTGTATGACCTATGGAGCGACCCTGAAACAGTCCAAAATACATTCACCTTAATTAAACAAAGCCACAATATCAAGCAAAATTAAACGCTGCCATGATTTGGCAAGAAGTTGAAGATCTAGGATAGTTGCATTAGTTGAGAAAGTCAATAAGCCAGGCCCGGTCATATTCACCTGTTTACTGAGCTAGAGAGTTCAGGCATGCGTGCTAAATGACTAATATTGTCATAAATACAAATGTCACATGTACATAGGGTACAGCCACATGCAAATGTCTCACACATGTACAAACTCCATGCCGCTCATACTAAATTGAACATGAAAGCCATCAACGTGCCTCAGATTTTAATGAGGGAGCCTGGTAAAGTAGTTTTCTAGGGGGTCTCGGGGCAACTCTACCATTAAATTTAAGGTGTTAAGAAGGAAATTTTTGACGCTCCGTGATTCCGATTGAGCGTACTCATCTGAGCTTAAGAAACCTGAAAAGCCCTTTTTTCCTATGATTTCTTACTGATCATTTCATCTTTATCTCAAGTATATGCAATGTTCAAAACCTTAAAAAGGGCCATGTTGTTTACAATTACAGGAATTTATAGATATAGAAATCAAGCTATTAAATTGCATCAGATCTAAAAGGACGTTCCATTAATTCTATGGCACCTAAACCTATTGTTTTTAAGTAAAACGCTATTTACTCAACGTCATGCCTTTAAATTGTTTTTGAGCCTGGATCAAAACGACGTTAGTTGCACTGCTCGTGCCATGATTCTAACGCCTCATGAAACGAAAAGCAATCACCAGCTGTCACAACTAATGTCTATCACCCCCACAGGCAGATCCAGGGGACAACGAGGATGTCAACTCGCTTTTAAAACCGTGAGTTTAAAGCAGTGACAGAGGGATTTTCGGAGTTGTTGATCCGTTTTGTTTACTCCCTTCAAAAAGCCTCAGAGCTGGATCCGCCTCTGCTCAGAAATGTCAATTAGATTATTCTAAAAATAATACAAATTCCGATGAACTAAAGAATAGACCGAAAAACGTCATCTTGAAGCTTGATATTCAAGATAGAACGAGATACGACGGAGACAAAAACGCGGTGATATTGCGACTTTATTCCAAAGTCATTGCTAAACCAACCGATGAACTAAAACTTGGAAAATTTGGAAAATCAATCTTACTCACCCGAATTCGTGTTCGAGCTTTTTCGACTCCCTCTGGCTGTCCAGCAATAGAAACCTGTAACGAAAGATGGAAAACACTGAAGATAGACGGCTCTTTACAGTAAATTTAAACGGTCTGGTATATTTTTGGTAGACAACTTGTACTGATAAAATGAAGCTATTTCTTCTTTATAGCTGGGAAACATTTTTTGGTGCACCAGTGAACTGGAGTTACAATATTAGCATGAAATTATTTGTGCTGGTGCCTGTTCGCCCCTTACGTCCTTTCACAGCCAAACAAAATTCATTTCCAAGCCAATAACAGTAATCCTTGTAAAATGATTATGCCTTTTCTTCAAATTCTACACATAAATAAGTGAGGAGCGTAATCTGTGATAGTATCTACTTTCCACACACGGGAATCAAAGCCGCAATCCTTTAACCTTTATACCTTCATAAAACTCTGATCATTGAGCCACAGAATTGTGATAGGACCAGCCAGATAAAAAATGGTTCACTTAGCCCTAATGTACCAACTAATACCAAAAAATGCAGCCCTTTTAAATTAATACTACAACCGCGCAGCCCAAAGACTTAGCATTTTGGTTAGCAGTCTTGTTTTTATAGGTTTAGAAGGCCATTTACATCTCTTGTTTTATCTCAAGAATTTGGTAAATATTTGACTACTGTTCATATTAAGTTAACTGTGATTGAAGGGGAAACAACACGAGTCATAGTAAGCACGTTGTTGACAGAACCAAAGTGAAAGGGTCACTGTAGACATGTAAAAAGGCAGAATTGTAAATACCAAATAAAACGAATGACGTAATATTCAACCCAGTAGCTTGTCTGAAAGCCAAGAAGGAGGCACGGGGCCATCGTCCCCTAGTTAAAAGTTGTCCCCCATCGTCCCCTAGTTAAAGCCAAAAACGGCGTGTATGGGAACTTTCGTCAGTTTCAATCTCCTGCGCGGTTCTATGGACGCAAGTTTAACGTTTATCAATGCCAAGCTTCCTGATAGTATTGCTTTTCTTTCCCACGATGTATATTGCGCACAAGGCAGACACCTTCGGTCCAGTTTTTTGTTAACAGTATTTTAAGGTTTTTTCATACTTTGCGCACTGCAATTGGTCAATTGGTTTCGCGCCATTTATACTTATCAGCAGCCGTGATTGGCTCAGGTGTTCTTTCAGGGGGTCAAGGATTACTGGGAGTGGTCATAAGTTTAGTTCTGCGACGCCATTGCAAGTTCCTTCTTTTTACGATGCAAAGGATCGTTTTCTTGTAATATTTTACGATTTGTTCATACCGTACGTGTGGCAAAGGAGCCTTTTGTATTACACAAGGTTTAAATACCGTCAAAATGTCACTTCAGTTGAAGGGATTCAAAAGAGTCATCCAAGACATTCCTTGCGGAGGTGAGCATTGAATACGACATCCCACGATAATTCTACTACAGTTTGCATATATTATTTATACTTATGAGATAGAGACTTCTCCTCATTCTCGTCAGCTTACCTGGTTGCTTTTTTCCGTGCTAGCTGAACCTCGGTTGGAGTCCGGGAAATGAATATGACAACCCGTTTCTTCCATGACTAAATTATACAAAATACAAATGAGAAAGGACAGTTTTAAAAGAAAGTAACGGTATTAAATTAACGAGAAGTTCCAGAATTATGGAATTTATGTACAAAAGGGGATGGCTCTTCCTTGAAATTAGTTTTGTATGCACTGGAAAACGAAATCAATTGCGTGGCGACGGGGGGTTGTAGGCACCAAGCCCCAAATTTTTACCAAACATGGAAAAAGAGGCTGTTTAGTTAAACAATATGATGTATATTAAATTAATTTTCGACTTCAAACTTTCCTCTCAGTAGGAGGAATCAAAATTTTAAAGGTGTATACAGTATTTATGTATTCCTTTGGTATGTGGCATGTAGGGAAACTGAGTAAAGTTACATAAGCGATTCTTACATTTTTCTAATGAAGCTATGGTGTCGCAACCTAGGCACCATAACACAAACCACTAACCATACCCTCAACTGTGACCTATTTGCCATACTTGACAAAGCTCTTTATCGTTGGTTAACACTGACCCCATATATTTTTTTCTCTGTTTTTTTCTCAAGTTATTTTTTTTGCCCTGAAAAAACTGTTAGCTTACAATAAAACTTCCAAAACAAATTTTGACACACTTGGGATGTAAATGAGATGCAGTTAGGTTCTCAAAAGAACTGTAAGTGATGATAAACAAGAGAAATGGCGACAACTAATTAAAATCCATAAAAAAAAATACAGATGCTTATGATGTTATGTATTTCCAGTCATGTTTTGGAACTGAAGGACAAACCATCCAAAATTTACCAAATATAATTAAGTATAGCTTACAATGATCTGCTGTTTTATTTTTTCTGTTGGTGAGTTGTCTCTTTTTCTCTTGTTTACCATCGCATTTAAAATTCACTTTTCAACTTTCCCACATCCAACTGTTGACCCATGGGAGTTGCGTGTAATGCAATTTACTCCAAAATGCATACAATAGATCAAAATAATTTCTTTTTAATTTTTGTTTTGACAGAAATCTGTTCAGAGTTTAAGTTCCATAAGACTACAGTTTAATTGTCTGATTGATTATGTAATTAAGTGTAATTAAAAGTTTCTTTGAGGATGGCTTTTTTGAAAGAACAGTTATCTTGAATTAACATTTAATATGCCTGCATTAAAAGAACATGAACTTAGCATAAAATACTTTGTTTCATTTAGTTTATCCTTTGGTACGCAAAGTCATGAATGTTAACTTGTGTGTTAATGTTAATATTGATATAGTATGTTGTATTAACCTTTCTTGATGGTTTGCCCCCTTCTGCCAATGATATGTGAATGATCTGTGTGAGAAACATCCATTTTCAGTGTAACACGATTTGCCTAATCAGACGGGAAAAAATGAAAGTGTGAATCCAAACGTTCTCAATTTTAGGATTATAAAGCTGTAATTCCTGATGACATTATATTCCTTTCCTAACTTTAGCTGAACTTTCAATATATGTGTAAACTAAACTTTCTCAAACATGATACATCTTATACAAATCAATAAATTGTAGAAAGAAGAGTAATTACTAACTAATACTTATAAAAGATTGCTACCATACCAAAAGGAAGAAAGAATGGATGGACAAGTGAATGGGTGAATGAATCAGTCAACCAATCAAGGAGATTAAGAGTGAAATAAAGGAAAGAAAGGGGTGGGAGAAAGGAAGGAGAAAGGAAGAAAAAAAAAGAACACATGAATAAAACAGAAGCAACTGGAGGAGTAAATAATAGAAAAAGATAAAAAAAACTTGATTTGAACTCCTTAACACTAAATCTTTAACTACAATAACCTTACATTTTTAGCATTCTCCTATCAAAATTAAGATAACTGGACATTTGATCTTAAGTATCCTGTTAAACATACTGGATGTAATTACTCAACCTTGGACTCAAGGACTGCCACAACCATTTCTTTTGCCTTCTTAATATTGTTCTGTGAACCAAATATTTTAATGTGCGGATCTAAACAGAAGACAAAAAGATGATCATAAACCAGAAAGAAAATATTTGTTGACAAAATATGCTTTATGTTAATTTGTTGTAGCTAGTATATTTTTTAACTGCCCTTGTTTTCAAGAAAGTTTATCACCTATTTCTATTGATAAAGTTATGATAAAGTTACTGGCAGGGTATTGGTTCAAATTGAAAAGGTTTAGTATTTAAAGAGCTTCATATTAACCTTTTTGAAAGATCAAATTACTGTGAGAAATTTGGGCACTAACTGTCATGTGTTCTTTGGAATCATAGGATTGGTACTAGGTTCTGGCAGATGATACCAAAAAAATAACATAAAGGAGAGAATAGCAAGATACAAATTGGCTGAAAAAGTTATGCAAAACCACACAGAAACAAGGGAAAATTCATTTTGACATATATGGTCAAAATAAAGGAGAATGGAAGAGTTTTGTAAGTTCAAACAATACTGTATTAAGTCACTGTAAGTAATGCAGTCACCTAAAGTCAAGCTTCTGGTTTTACCTTTTAACTCAATATTTCCACTACTGTATAGCTTCTTGCAAAGATATTGTATTTCATAATTTGATAATTTGAAAGCAGAGAAACAAAAAAAAATAGAGCATACCAAAAAAACATAAATAACATACATGTTTGTGCTGTTTGTACACTGCATTTGTATATTTTGGGTAAAAAACTGTGCATTGATTATTTAATTGTAAATGCATGCATTAACAAGTTGTGCTTACCAGTTTCTGAGTTTTCCCTGGAATTGCTACAAGAATTTTACTGGGAAGGCTGATGAAAACTTGTACGTGAAACAGACAGTGGCACAAGCTAGGTATGTATATATTATTTTTGCGCAATTTTAGAATTATAAAACTAGAAATCTGTTAAAAATAATCATTATTGTTCATTGTTTTGGTTCAGCAGATACCAACTTTCCCTGGCTTGTACTCTTAGTAATCTAATTACTATCAATTTGTTGATTGTAAAAGTTCAGAGATTTTAATATAAATAAGTTGGAGAACAACATAATCGTTAGATAGAATTACACTTATACAGTTACTTCACACCTTACTGTGTAAACATGTCTGCTTGGTGTTTCTTCTTAAGTTTGCAGAATTATTCCAGTTCAACTTCATTGCACAACTTCATAACATTTTCTTTACCAGCTAATTCAGGACTTACTACAGCATTCAGTTTGCAAAATTTGGGTATTTACAAGTAAGGTATCCATCCCACTCAGTGGCATACCAAAAGGAAGGCTTTGGGGGCTTTAGCCTTCTCCCTGAAGTGTAAGAATTGGATGCAGCATATTTTGGGTAAATTGACATTTTACACATATTTCCAAACAGATTGAAATGAAGGTTTTAAAGAGAAAATATAGAATAAATGGATCATTTTTGCCTCATAGTAAAGAAAACTTTATGAACAAAATCTGTTCCAGCAACTTGTTTTCAAACTTGGTTAAATTCCTTTGCTAATCAGTTTAACAATTTTTGATATTCATATAATTAAGGAAATCAACAGAGGAAGAGGCATGTTTTTCAATTTCATGTTCAGGAAATGTTCATTTTTGTATCACCAGGATGCTAATATAATGGCATTTTTATTTGAATCTCATGCTCAGGAAGTGTTCATTTTTGTATCACTAGAATGCTAATATAATAATAATAATTGCCTTCTAGTAACTTAAAATTTCAATGTTTCATGGAGAAGCATGCCCTGTACCCACAAAGAAGACCATCTCACTTTAATGCTATTCAAGCCCTTCCTAATGAAAATCCTGGCAGCTGTCCCTCTTACTGTAGTTTTTTTGTATATGTAAGTACATATTAATATATGTCAGTACTGGCATCATGGTTTGTTTAAGTGGATTATAAATTGTAAATAGCTTTAAAATAATCTTGCAGCTAAAGGGCTAAGATCCATTGATAAAAAGTTAAGTAATTGAAGTAAGTCCAAGACAATTTTGAGGTTACAATCAGTAGCCAATTAGAAGATCCATACATTTACTTTTTTCATATTTTAACTGTCAAAAGACCATTTCAGTGGTAAATGAAGTTGCATAGCTTAACCAGAACCTTAACTTTTTTTTATATCTGTCATTCACTGAGTGGATTCACTGTTTAAAAACCTAATCTATACTTGAAATGAAGCTAGAGTTCTCCTATCTGACAAATGTCCAAATCAAATATGACAAAGGTCAAAAGAATTATATCCATTAAACTGCAAAATATTTTCATTTGTTCTTAAACATTCAATGGAAATAAAACTGTGGTACTCATCTTGTTATGTGTGGGAGGAATTGTGTTCACATTGAACCACACAAGGACAGGTGTTAGTTTATATTAACTAAGCCTGTTGACTTCAGATGCATTACCAAATAAGGACCAGCTGAATAGGATAGTAAGTTGAAATTTTATTCTTAATTCTACTGAATGTAAAGGTTACCCAATTCTAATCTGAATCCTTGATTACCCTTAACTTGATCTGCATTTGCTTCTATTCTCTGCTGAAAATTAACTTTATCAATAATAATATTTGCAGTAAGCTGAGATTCAAGATCATTGTTATGAAACTTATTGAAATGTCATTCATATTACTGTTTTTGTTGAAACATTAAGACCAACTTTACTGAACTTTTAGAATTACCCAGTTAACTTTTCAGGAAGCGTATATGAATAATGAATATAGGAATGGGCTTAAAATTGCTAAAACATTCTATAGATGAATCTGGACAAAATAGACGACCAGTGGACGTTCGTGAAGCTCGTTCTCTCAGAAAAACGATTTCTGAGCCCTAGACGGGAATCAAACCCGCAACCTTCTGACGACCGGTGAGACGCTCCAACCATTGAACCATTAACCATTGCTCAATAGTTCGATTCCCGTCTAGGGCTCAGAAATCGTTTTTCTGAGAGAACGAGCTTCATGAACGTCCACTAGTCGTCTGAGATTTACCAAGCTCCCACGTGAACCAAATTCGTGTTCAACATTAAGTATATCTGGACAAAATATTTCCAGAGCGTCACCTGCTGTACACCCACTGGTTAACAGGACAGTCCCACTATATCCTCATGATATTGCTTTCAACGCTACTGTTTACGCAATGTCCAAGAACACTTAAGTTTCATTTTACTTATCTTGTTTTTCAACCCTGCTGTTCATGAAAGGTAACCACTTCAGGATCATGTTACTGAGAATTCACGTGCAGGGATTAGATGCTGTTGTAAGGGATATCCTGTTACAAGTTCAACCCTAATTTAGCCCCAGAAAATAGGCAATCGTTTAGCTGGAATATTACAAACTTAATTACACAACGTGTAGAGCTA
>JBAHVQ010000142.1:1023004-1045318 GCA_036872915.1 Nanipora kamurai
TGAACTATGGAGACTTTAGTATTTGACTTTGGCTAACGCCAGACGATTTTACTTTTACTTTTATTTTTTCAAGGGGGAAAGTCCTCGGACAGGAAAGGGTTAACCAGGGTTTAAAACTTAACTCCTTCCTGCCCGTTTAGGTCCTCAGTGAACTATGGAGACTTTAGTATTTGACTTTGGCTAACGCCAGACGATTTTACTTTTACTTTTATTTTTTCAAGGGGGGAAGTCCTCGGACAGGAAAAGATTAAAGGACCGATTATTCTTTACGGCATGGGTTGGGGGCGAAGAAAAATATTTTAGAAGTTAAAAAGTTTACCGACCCAGCCATTGATATGGAAAAAATTTCTTTACCCAACCTTAAAAAAAAGATTACCTAATCTAGAATTTTAATTGAAAGAGAAAAAAGCTTAACGCATTCATTGCCAGAAATCGTATCGGTTTTGATCTGTTGGTGAAACGGTTAAAGACACAACAGATGAAACTAAAGAAGATCCGAAGTGCTAAAATCCAGGGCAAAGAAGAAAATAGAGATTGCACCCAAAGCTAAATTTTCTCTTCAGAGATGACCTTGCAAAAGAAGCAAGTGATAATAAAATTCCCATTGACATTTGTGATGATGAAATCTGAATTATGTTCAATTTGTACGTATTTTAGATTGCATTATACAACAGTCATGAAAATTTTCTTGCCCAACCTTTAATATATTAGTCTTTTCAGCTACCCAACCATTTCCTCTTCGGCCCCAAACCCAGCCATAAATTATGACCAGTCCCAAACGACCAACGATTTCCAGCAGAGCGGTCTCCGTTTATATTCAGTGATGAACTGTTAATTAAGGTACAATTTGTGAGAAACGCGCTACGCAGTTGATTGATCTTGTCACGCGTGATGATGTATGGTTCTCGACAGAAATGTCAAGTAACGCTGGTTTTAAGCCAAGAGAAATTTAGCTCTGACCGACGACGTGACTCCTCTCAGCGCCGTCCAGCTGTTCAACCTTTCAATTATCTCCCGTGAAATGTACCTTGCTGTGGTGACGACAACTTTATTAACGACATTAATTCGTTTTTGATCGCCACTTTGTGTCGGATTCGAGTAGTTTCGAAGGTGTTGGCGGCTGCGAAGGGGTTTTCAGAAGCACGCGTGTAACGGTTGAGTCGCCCGTTATTTGGTTTCGCCGTAGCAAAAGACGCTCTGGCAAAATGGAAACAATTGTGGTTGTTTTACGTTGATGTTGCTCGTGCCCTCACTCGTGCCTGAGCGTCATCCTATTCTGCGGCAAGGTTCGACTGCTGGATCATGTTACCTACGTGCTTTGCAGGTACTTGAGTTGTGGTCAATCAGTCACATGTTTGGGATAAGTGCAGGGGGAGTGTTGTTGGTGGAGTGGTCCAGTTAATCAAGGTTGTTTGGTATAGGCAACCTTGTTGTGGATGAGAGTAAGAACTGTATAATTTTCTATATCAAATAACCGGGTTCAATAATGCTTTCATTATAAATTTTCTTAAGCAGCCTAAACTTAATAAACTACTTGATGAAAGTAAACGAAAATCGGCCTTTCCCTAACGACTATAACTGCACTAATTACTATTTATTACATATATGAGTGTTTTACAACCAACATCTGGGAACCTAGTGGCGTATTTTTCGGATGACACGCTCGCGTGTCGCAAAGCGAGTGGCGTATCGCACCCTTCATGTCGCTTGCTTGTTGAATAAAAAGCCTTTTTTTTTTAACTTGGCCACTGTTGTTTGTAACGTTTGTAAAGTTGTTTGAAGCCTGGTTTTGACTGGTAACGCGAACGTAAGTGCAAGCATGAGCGCAAGCACAAGAGTTCTTATTTCACCGTGAAAACAGACTAAATTCAAGCATAAACACAATAACAAGCACCAGCATAATGATCGAATTGTTTCTTTTCCCTTGTGCTTGTTCTTATGCTTGCAGAAAGTCCGTTTTCACGGTGAAATAAGCACTCTTGTGCTTGCGTTTATGCTTGTGTCTATGCTTGCAGTCGTGCTTGCGTTATTCGTGAAAATCAGGCTTATAAATGATTCTTAATCAGTTCTTCGATTGGCTGTCGCTGTGTCCAGTTCAAGCAACCTTTACTTTGTGGAATTTCCTTCATTCATCGCATGTAAAATTGTCCTCCGGTTTTGATGTTCTTGTGGCAAGACTCATTTAACGCAGTCCCTCGTGAGATATTGTCCCTACCACTCGAACATAAAACCCGTATCTTCTCGCCACCGAGTAATATCCCGTTTTTGAAGGTCTTTTCGGCCAGAGCGCTATTTAAACGAGCTTTGGCCGAAATGGGAATCTGTGATTAAATATTACATAACTCATTAGTGTCACGCCAGCACCCGCAAGGTTGGTTGATTTTCACACAATTTTAACGGCTAATACTGTCGAAACTGCAGATACAGAAAATGCACTTAAAGTTTTTGACCAATCAAAATTAAGATTAAATTTTTTTTAAATATGTGAATTAATATAAAACATTAGCACGCTGGGACATGACGGCGGTTAGGAAAATGGATTATGTTGCAGCGTTGAGCGAAACCACTCCGTACTCGACGTTATTTATGAAAGACGAGGGAGAATGTTTGGTCTTAGGTCAATCAAGAGCGTTGAAAAACGAGGCGAAGCCGACCTTTTTAAACGCCTTACAAGGTGTTAGATTAAACAGTCGTCAGAGTGTTTGATATTATGATATATCACCTCCAGCGAACGAACCCATATTTCAGGAGAACATCAAGTTAGAAGTTGGCATAATCATTGTGAGTATTTGGGGTGTCTAAACAGATCTCAGATACGATTTACCTTTACGTTTTTCGAGATCAGCAAAGTTTTGATACATGTGTGAGAAAGTTCGATGGACTCTGAACTTAATGTTACGCCATCAACCGTTTTGTGCTATTCTAGTCTCAAGTTCGACATTTGTGCAGGCTCGTACACAGAACTTCGAACGAGGAGGGTTATTTTAAGCTGGGCTGGCGAAAGCAACCTGTACAAAGTACAAGCGTTCTAGGGGGTTTAGGGCCATGCATCCCAGGAACATTTTAAGATTTCGGGTCTCCAAAATGCCATTTCCGAGGAGAGCCAAATTCCAAAAATGTTATTTCATTTCATGAGAATATTCAGCTATTCAGCAACTCAGCTAGATCAGACCCGCTGCCCCGTCGAAGGCGGTGTGCTGCAACGTTTGATTCTAGATACTCCGTCGTTTACCTTCAATTCTTACAGAAACTGTACCCGAATGTTATGTCAACGACACTTAAATTTTTAATATCATTTCCTGTTCGTGAATCTGGCACTGCAGGTAAAGAATTAAATGATGACCAATCAAGGTTACTCAAATGGTACTGCTACAACCAGCTGTTGCTCAGTCCGGACAAGATAAATGCGACTGCGTCTACAGTAGCAGTCAACGCTTGCTCACCTTGAAAAATCTACTGTCAATTTCTTAGGAAACTTTTGCTGATCAAACTGTAGAACGCCATGGACTCAGAAAAACTGTGAGTTCCAAGCGGGACTGGAACAACACAGTTCCACAGTTTGATCAGCAAAAATTTCCTAAGACTTTATTAGTATCAAACTGCAACTCAAAATTCACTACTGTCCATTTGTTTGGAAATGAGCTAACCCGGTGAACCTTGCTCACAACCAAGCTAGGTCTACCCCTTGATGAAAATTTATCTCATGATGATCACACCACTAAAAATGTCTCCAGTTGTACGTCGGGTCTTGGTCAGATCAATCGAGTAAAACATGTTTTTTCTTAACAAGTGACACTCGTTACTGTAATCAAGTCGTTCATTACGAAATCTCCCTAAACCAAAGACGAATTCCCCTAAATGATAATTTGTTCGTGCCGCGTTACTGGGTCCTGGAATAGAATACCTACTAAAAGTTTTCGACTAAAGATTGCAAATACATTAAAGTCTGTTAATAAACTTACAGATAAAGACCTTAATGAAGAACTGTAATATAGATACAAAAGTAGATTTTGTCATTGAGTTTTTTGTATACATAATTAAGCCCAATTAGTTTGAATTAATTGTAATTCATTTGGCCATTTAAAAATTATTTATGTAGTGAAAGGTTACCGTGTGTAAACATGTTTAAATAATACATAATAACAATTACCCCTCATGTAATAATAATTAATGTAATAATAATTAATGAATAATAATTAATAATAAATGAATAATAAATGAATGAATTAATGAATAATAATAATAATTCATGAATAACAACTAATTAATAATTAATGTAATAATAATTGTTAAATTATTAAAATTATTACATAACATTTACCCGTCATAAATCGCATGTAATTTAATCCTTCTTGCTACCTATGTATTCAGTGTTAAAATTGTCCTTGTCACTCTGATGCTGTTGCACGTTGCAACGAAACGTTAGTCTATTGTGTAGATAAATAGCGAAGCGCGCGAATGACGTCAGATTCTCTAATTTGCAATGTTTGTCTGAGTTTTCTCGTTAATTCTGTGTTCCAAACAATAGAAAACAGTTCGTTTGGGAATTCTTTGTTGTCAATTTCAGTTTGTTTGTCTGAGTTTCAAGTCTAAAAATAGTATTGGCGCGCAGCGCTGTTCTTTAAATTATGTCATGGCTGTGTTTCACGTTTTATGCTGGGCACTTATTTTCATATTACGCTAATAATTATGATAATTATAATAACAATACAAATTATAATAACAATAATAACAATAATAATAAGAATGGTAATAATGATAATAATAATAATAATAATAATAATAATAATGATGATTTGACTGCTTGTTGGACGCCTGTGTTCAAGTTAAGACTCTCCACCACTTCACACCACTTGCCTTCAGTGCGTATGGTGGCTGCGGAAGAGGAACAACATTCCTTTCCTCGCTGGCAGATAAAATTGGCCTTAAAGTAGCACTTTGAGCAAAGTGCTGTGATGAGCTGACTGCGGAAGAAACTCTCCTTTGCCCAGCGAGTACTTTTACTCTTCAACAATAACGTGAAATATGAGGGAACGAAATTTAAATAAATTGCACTATATTGCAATTATTTTCTCCACGATCACACCTACGGGAAAGCGGAGTTCTGAACCCTCGACCCCCCGGTGCATGATCCTTTAGAACCGATAGTTATCTATGTTCTGAGTGCTCATGTTCCGGGCGGGAACGTAAAAATACTTTCGATAACCGTGTGGAGAACAACAAAGACGTACAGAAGAATATGCATGGAAGACAATTGAGAAAAATATCACGACCTTTCAGTGGCGATCAGATCAGTTAAATGCCGATGTCGAAGGCCGAGGCAAATAATTTAACAATAGAACACTGACAAACCACGACATGTTGCTATAACAGAGTTCATTATTTGTTTTCGTATTCGATTTGGTTTTTTAATCTCATTTTGTTTTGTCTAAACAGTAAATCTTTTTCATTGACAACAAAGCCCGAACCATTTAACCCAACGAGCCTTGTTTGCGAACGAGGACTGTATTGCGGATGTGGTGAATGTAATTCGCAGCAAAATATTGTTACCCAGTCAGGCTGTCACGGTACAACTATTATTTGCAGGTGACGTAGCCATCTTTGAACCAATCAAAAAGATAACAAAAAGAAATCAAATCATTCATTTACTTTATTCATACTGTTTTAGGAACTCGTCCTCAGCGACGATTTTTCGGTTAAGATAAAGCGTATATTTTGGTGTTTGATAAGGCGTCAAGCTCGAGAATTGTTTAGTATCTAGAATTGTGTTTTATCAACTTAATTGACAGATTTTTCCCAAGCTAATTATTGTCGATGGCTAAGGATTTTCGACAAGTTCTTCCGAAACCTTAGAGAAAGCCAAGGCTCGTCAAGTTAGTAAGGAATGATAAACTTCGTTTGCGGTTACCGATTTGAATTATCTGATGCAATTGGCTAAAGCTAATAGCTTCGCAGCTTCAGCTCTTCACCCTGTTGGGTCTTGCTCGGTGCTCTTATCTGGTTATGCAACTTAAAAATAATCCCCAAGGATTGCGGACAACAGCTCGCTGATCCCGCTTTCGATACGTGTAGACAGAACCTTATTTTCGGCATTGCAACCTCTCGTCCAAAAAACGGATATACTTTTATTTAGTTATACTCACCACCTAACGAACGCGGCGAGAATACCTTGAAATATCCGGACTGTTACAGCTGATAAGTGACTGTTATTACTAATATGCAATTGTGTCAACCATATTTATAAAAAAATCTTTAAGCCTCTCAGTGGGTCTAGATTCCCGACGAACTTAGTGTTTCAGGTACATTTCTGAGCCGAAAACGTTGCCCGCCCCCCGTCTTGTGTAAATGCATTTATCCTTGTACCACACGAGCGATCCATTAGAGCCTTCAAATAAGTATAATTTCCTTTTAATTAGAGGGCCATTTTCTGCCTCATTGGATGGACTCGTCAGCCCATTGGGCTTATTTTTCGACAATAGATTACTGGGATAGTCTGCAGCGTGCAAACAGCTCAAAGGAATTCGAAAGCACTTAATCGACGAGTAGGCAAATTGATGAGAGTATTGTTTTTTGCTCCGTGATGATTGCCACGATCTGATTGGATGGATAAGACATCCCACTCGATCCACCACTATCAACGCTTTATTAGTTATCAAATAACTGGCAAGCAAGCTAACTCCTAGGAAGACGTCGTGTTAAGGTTCCTTTCGGATCGCTCAACTAGGGAATCGAATTGACGAGAAGTTGCGTTCCTCGGCAGGGTCGCGAAGCAATTCCGTTCTAACATGCCTCGTAACGGAGGAAGCAGGTACGGACGTCGTTCCTTTCTCTTCTGTAGCTTGTCACCCGGTAGCCTTCATTTGCCAATTGAACCTGCTCACTTATCAGTTGTACATGCTCGTGAAACATTCTCTTAACGTTTGGTGGTCTAACGAGATTACATGAGCCTCCTTTGGATACGCAATGGCGAAAATTATTTTGATGGATTCTCCCGAAGGGCAATCGAAGAAATACTCGGAAACACATTTCTTTTTATTTTGAATGTTTCATCCTGTTTATCGATGTTGCCCTGATTTCGTTACAGATCGACTTATACCGCGCAAGGGACGAATAGTTTTACTAATGAGGGCCTCGACATGGACAATGAATCAAAGATCGGCAAAGGTAAGTTTTTGGAGACCAAGGGAGAACAATAAGACCACAGTATTTAGGACTTTGATATGCGGTGCCGTTCTTGTCGAATATGCCCTTCTCCAGCGCTGGTTTAATTTTTTTGCCCGTAATTCGGAAATCTGAAATTCATCAACCTAGACCTGCTATGCTTTCAATTCAAGATATTTTAAAATGTCTTCTAAATATCATTTATAACAAAATAAATTGCGCCAGAACATTAAGCTGAACATACTCAAATTTCTTTCCTCCATTTGTTCGTGATCTTTTACGCTTCGTTTGTAGAACACAGAATACGTTGTGTGTAAGCAATTCGGAATTCAATGCTAGTGACCCAGTTTTATGGAAAGAGCATCATGTGATCGATCAAGCGTTGCTTTGTTATGTGTTAATTTATTTGTTTTCGCCTTGCCATTTTAAACGTTTCGTTGCGCTCGCGTGAGCCGCCTCTTTCGTCATTATCTACACCGTCGCGATCGACGAGCAAACGATTGTGGTAGTTCACGCGATTTTTCTAATTACAATTCTATTTTTACTTCTTATGGCGCACCCATGATGTCGACATCTGTAAAACAACCACACTCTTTCCGTTTGTTTTTTCCTGGCGTCGAAAGTCCACTGCCTATCATTGACCAAAGCAAAATGAGCTATGGCAACGAACACTTTCTTCCCGGGCGCGTGCCATTATGTCTACGATCTGTTTTTCTTTCTGATAATATCGAGGCAGGCAATTCGTCACAAAATGCGCTTAAGCAATTATCGGGAACTAGGTTCAAGGAAAGAGAAAGAGATGAAGAGGTCGGGATAAAGAATTGGTTGTTTCTACCGTCCATGTTTTGAAGAATGCCTACTCAAAGCGGCTATATATATATATGCTCCGGACATCTCAGTGATTCGACCAGGCGACCACGGTGAAAAGCTTATTAGTAATGCGCCAAAGTTTTCGTTCGAAAGCGTGAATTTCGATTCGAGTTGCACTTCGGGTGATATTCATAGTGAGGATTCAATGTACTGCGGTGAGTACGGCTCTGTATGAAGGTTACTTTCGTCGAGGGATACTTTCTCATGCAATTTTTGTGTGGTAGCGCGTGTTGTTCTTGGTTTATATACAAATGCCTTCGCTGCTTCTTCTGCTGCAAGAAACGTGGTGGGACGGTTTATTTATTACACTATTTTTAACACGTCAAAATGTATCGATTCTTAATTAACATTTATTCTTCGCTGAATCAAAAGTTTCGAAGTTCATTAGTGTTGAGGATTAATTACTCTTTAATGTCTTTTGTCAATCATTCGAGGTCATAATACTCTGCCTGTTCATGGATTTGCCGTCGTTTCTCGCAAGGAGGCCGTGGATCAGCGCCCGTTACCTTGAGTGTTGATACCCAGATTGTTTCCTGGAGTTTCTTATCTCCGCTTGATTCCTTGTTTTATTTGGGTTGTTAATTTGCTTGGGTCAAATAGCAGAGGAGGTGTGTAGATAACAATAAAAGAAATTGCGCGCGCGTGCGAAGCAATGCTTCCGCGTTAGAATCGCGTTGAACTCGCTCCAGAGCCTTCAGAGATCATCGCAACAACTCTTCGAGGTTTAAGCATGATTTCGTGGTTCAAGTTTATATTGCTGGCTCCTTGCTTGGGTCGGCGTTGGACCATAAATGATTTCTGGCTGACGAGGCGAAAATAACCAGTTAAATCTTGGGGAGTTTCCAGATTGTCGGAATTCTTTTCATTCCAGCAGCGCTTTATAGTTTGGCTTTGTACAGTAGTAGAGTTTAGGATTTCGAGGGAAGTTGATGTCAGTAGGTTTTAGGAATCCGACGTGTCACCAACAGCCAATTACCTAATTTTGAACAAAGCAGATGATATGTTTTAATTAATCGTAAGTGGTCAAGTTATGCAACTCATTTGGATATTACTTAGTTTCCGTATCCTGTGCCATTTTACTTCGGGGTATTCGCCATGCTTTTAAGAAAAACCACATGATTATATCCTGCTAGCCAAAGTGTTTAACTTGCCCGATTTAATTATTAGGATTTGGGGAAGGCATTTATTATTCATAGCAGGAGCTCGTTTTGGTTTAATTCAATCTTTATGTATGTATCGTGTATGAATCAATCTAATAGAATTTAACTGTTAATGCTCGCTCGTATCGCACCACGATGATAGCACTGCGGTGTGACATGATTGTTGACTTCGAGATATATAAAATTAGCTATTAAAATCAAGTGCAACTGGCTTTTAGTAAAGAATAACAAGCAAATATTTAAAACCATCGGATAGTAAAAAGAATAGAAAGAATAGATTTTGAGACTTCAATGTTCTTTATTGATATTTTATGGTTTTAATTTCATTGTCTGTTTGTGGCACCATGGTTGAAAATTTCTTGACCTGCACTCGTTTTAAAAATAACTGGAAACATTCAGTGCTGTTGATGCCCTTAAACACAACAAGGGTTGCCTTGTCTGTCAGCCGAATGTCGGACACTTAATTCTGGTGATTTATTCGAAACTTTAGTGTAGCTACAGACACACTGTGCGCTAACTGAGCGATTAATATACATGTTCTTTCAATCTATTGCCCAATGTGAGATGTTTTTCTTGAGATTTTACTTAAATACCAACACATGATTAATAGCATTTGTTCTACCATTTATCGTGTCTTAGCAATTTAAAGTATTCATAATCTGTTTACAGAGTGACTTCATGTTTATCTGATTTGTGAGCATTATTTACAAGGTTACAAGATATTCATAGGCATCTGAAACCAGAGAATTGTCTGGTTAGAGGACATAATTATCCAGCTGCCTTTTCATTTTGATCTTAATTCATTGAAAAGAAATTCACAAACGAACAGAGAGTGCCAGTTGAACTGTAGGAGCACATCGAAGCATGCCAAACTGCTTGTATTTAAAGTGTATGGCATTCATAAACTCGAACAGAAACGAATCCAAAAGATATTTGGGTCAAAGGTTCTTGTCTAAAGGTCACATCTTAACTCTTAACTAGTAAAATAAACTCTCAGGGAGTTGAATATTAGAAAAGTTCCACTAGGAAGAGCAGTCTAGCTAGAAAACGGCCTCACTGTTTTGTTCTTACTCTTCAAATATTTCGTCCATGAATTTCATCCATTTCAAGATGTTTTCATTAGTCCTTTTAGGAATTTAAGAGGCTTGCATTACATCACAAGAGTAACCATGCATCAGTGAAACCTATTTTGAATGGCCGTAATTACCTTACCGTTTACTAGTGGTCATCTGTGTTTTATAGAAAATGATCTTGTTGGAATTACGAAATAGTCTCGTTAAGTCATTACCTCATTTACTCAAATTTTTCGCTCATTCGAACTAAAGCAGAATATTCTTGACTTACTTCAATAGCTTAACCTCCCATACACGTGACTCTAACTTTTAGCCAACTCGAACAATTTTTGTGCTTCCCTTGATGATTCAAGTTATCGTAATTTCATTGTACTTCAAAGAATATAAAGTGCTTTAAATGGAATTGTATTTCTCATAGGGATATAATTATTACTTATTGTATAGTTTAGCTATTCCTTTTTGACTTTTATGCGCCGTTGTACCACACTTCAACGTCATTGAAAGCGTTCAAATTTCTTATTCCATGGAAGCTTCTTGAGAGCCATCTGTAGGCATTGATTTGTTTCTGGTGTCCTAAGCCTAGACAATCTGCTAGCTCTAGGTTATCGTGCAAAGAATGTCCAACGGTAGGAAGGGATGAACTAAAAAATCAAGTAATCTCAGCTTTTTTTTCCAGCTCAAATGAGAGAATTCGGTAGAAATTGTTGTTTCGTCCAAGCTTGTTTTCCAGTTAATTATGTTACACAAATAAGTTTGAAATGTTCGGCTTTCATTCATAATCGATTTATACACTTGCTCACGTTTACAATTAATTGGTTCGCCATAGTGTTACGAGTTCCCAAGGAAAACAGAGCTCGCTTAAAGTACTCCTATCTGCCGTGGAATGACAAAATTAAACGTTTGTGTTGAGCTATTGCAAACATTGGTGAAATAATTTGACAAAGAACTACGTTAATTGTAATAAGAGTGTGATTTTCATGAAAAAAATTGCGTGATTATCTTCCACTACTAATGGTGTGAACTAGATTTGAACTCCCACTTTTTGATCGTTGGATGGTTGCTCTACCAATGAACCAATTTAACTTCGTTGCTTCGTCACTCATTTCTGATCACAAGATGTCACTCTGGAGGATTGTTTCTTTAGAATTTAATGACAATGAGATAGGAATCAAAGCATTATGATTAGAAGGACATAGAACCAAAACGTTTCGTGGTCTGAAATGAGAATTTTCCGTACAAATTCCAACGAGGTCTGTTGCACTTATATCCTTGAGAATATGCGCTACTTCAATTCTGTTTCAGAATTATCCTCGGGGTAACATGAAGGCGAGAATTTCATGATTGTTCAAGAATCCACTTTCTCTTCGTTTTACTCAGGGAATAACGCTGAACTCCCTCATTAGTACGGAAAGGTTTCACTCAAAATGAAAAACTGACCAGATCTCTACAGGGATGTGCATGTACGAAGCTTGGGTTACGACTATAAAAAAGACAATGATTAAAATTTTATTATTTAGACCAAAAACACATCATTGCTGTGATAATGAATACTGGGTTTCTTTTTCTTGCTCTTAAACACGGTAGAATTACCTTAAGAAACATACTCCAAACAACAGCATTTGTAAACCCAATATTCGAGTTTATCACAGTAATATTTTGACTTTATTTCAAAGTCACTGTCTAACCTGACAATGTTTGACGATGACTTTGAAATAAAGTCGAAATATTACTGTGATAAGTTTCGTCTTTTTTAAAAAATTCAATGTTGGTTTCACAAGATGCTGTTCTTCAGAGCATGTTTCTTGCTCTATTTCCTCAAATTGTCAGCTGGTAGTGGTTTTAGAATCACCTTATTCGTATGCTTTAAGACGACGTCTGGTGCTGAACTCGTCATGCGAAAACGAGTGTTTATTTGAATTTCACTTAAATCTAATGTTCACATGAAAGGTCTTGCAGCAGACCTTCTTTTAATTCAGAGTGATAGGTAACTCAGAAATAGCCTATATTATTAATAAGTTAACGGTGGTTCTTAAAAACAACCAAACTCTTTCTCGTTTCTTAGTGATAACATCATCATAAAAACGTGTATAAGCTTTTTATAACGTCGTACGTTCAACACGAAGTGAGGACGCTTGGTCCTCGCTTGAGTCTTACCAGGTTTAAGACAGAAGGGTGTAGTGAAAATTAAGTAAAAATAAATTATCTTAAATTTTATATCAATGACTCACTAGAGAAATTGAATGTAGTTTTCTTCTTCTTGTTTGTTACCTTTGTTTGGATGAACATTTTTATGGCACCCACAAATTCCTGTTGCCATTGTCATTGCATAAACTTTAACGCGACAGTTTAACACGACTTCAGCTTTCGAATGTCAAACTCTAATCTTCAGTCGACTTGTTGAGTTATGTATTGGATCTTAAAAGCGTTTAAATTACAGAATACAATCCAGAACCAGCCGACAACTCAAAGTTGAGTTATCCAGATGACAGTATTGTTCGGAGTTTGTTTCTTCCTTTATTACAGAACACATACACGCTCTTTTTGTTTTTTCTTTTTCAAATAAAAATTGCTATTTTTGATACAGCAGACGAATACTTTAAGATTAGCGGTAGGCATAGTTCACTTATGCTTTTTTTTTTGAAGAATTTCCCGTTATCCCAACAGAACGATTATACTGTTGTAGGCATGGCAGGCTTTTACTTTCAAGAGTATATTGTATAACAGTCAATTTGAACCATCTGTCTGGTTTTAAATCATCCGCTACTCCGCCCATCACGCATTATGACAGAGTTACATGAAATAACTAATCAACGAACGAACTAGGGAGCGAGTGAGTGAATGAATGAACGAACGAACGAAAGAATTAATGAAACAACGAAGAAGTTGATGGATGGATGCATGAATGTATGGATGGATGAATGGATGGATGAACGTATGGATATGTGGATGCCTGGAGAGACAGAAAGGATTGGTCGTAAGAATCAACTTACGAATGAATGCAAAAAGTAGGAAAATATTTCTTCAGTATATGCAGCAAGTCAAGCAAATTTAAGATAACTGGAGTCCAACTCACGAACAGTGACATAGGTCTGATAAAATTAAGTTACGAAATTACGTTACGAAACTAAACTGACATGGAGAATCACAAGGTTGAGCTGTATAATTATTATATGTTACACCTAATTATTTCTAGTATTTCAAGTGTATGCAGCAATAGAAAAACACTTCAAATATTTGCAAACGACACCTTCATGTTACTAGGTGGTGTTAGGAAAGGAATTAGCAATAAAACGCAGTTAATGTATATTTCCGAAAGAGACGGTCCACCGAGATAGACGGTGTTATTTTCACGAGTGCCATTACTTAAACTGCGCCCCCCCCTCTTGTATAAAAGGAATCAAGCTTTCAATGTTCAAGAAAAACAAACCGCGGCATGGCTGCCAACACATTTTGCACTGTTTGACCTAACCTTCCTAAGAATCCTAAATATTGGAACCAAGTATCCTGAGATGACAGCTAGGCTTCACAACCATGTAATAATAATGGTAAGTGTATGCTTTTTGGATTAAGACCGTGGGATCAGTTTGTTATGATTGGTTCATTTCATCTGATAAGTCTCGCTGGCTTACTTGATGGCGATGGATCCGTGTTAGAGTTCCGGATTTCTTGGGTCATTGGGCGAGTTGTAAGTTGGAGTGTTTGTACAGAAAGCGTGAGAATTTGTCTGTGTTTTTTCTTGTTTATAGTTGTCATGGTAACCTTTAGTAAAAAACCTTAACCTTTTTTTGCAAAACTAGAATAGAAGCGGAGCAAGTCTTGCAGTAAAGTAGTATTACTTTATGTGTCGATTATAAAAGGCTTCTTTTTTAGCGTATTTTGCACAATTCATATCAGAATCAGATGCCCTGAATAAAACTCTATCCAGACACATCGCTGTCTCTGCGCTGAATAAATTAACTAAACTATCCAGTATTTTTAATTCCTGGAATCACGCTTGTCTTGGTATAAGTGTTGTTTGTCGCTAGACAGTTTGCATATTGGTTTGTTTACATGGAAAGTGCATAGTAAAGTTATGTACTCATATCCATTCAAGCATATAGACATATGTATGGCAATCCATGTCGGTTTGCAGTTTCATTGTAATTATTTGTACCTGGATCGTATTACGCTAGTCAAAAATCAACATCGGAAAAGCAGTGCGTTCGAACTTCGAGCGTCTTTTCGTAAGCGCAGTTAACAGATAGTACCTTTCCTGGTGTTGTCAGGTCTTATTAGCTGTTGAATAGGTATTAGTGATTTAAGCTAGTCCTGTTGACGGGCTTAATAGGAATTTGGGCGAGTGAATTTTTTTTTAAAGAAAGCAAATGATTTTGAAAATAGCTGGATTAAATGGCATGCTTAAGATCATGCATGTTTAGCAGAAAAAGGAGAAAATGGTTGACTAAGGTCAAAGTTAATCAAAGGTTTTGGATTAATAGATGACATGGGGGAGCAAGGGGGGTTGGAGAGGGTGATTAGCGTACCACAGTGATGAGAGCGTAGAAGTGCGGGTATAGATGAGTTTTATACATCTTACCTCCAATTGCTGATACCACAGGTATTCTGTTTGCACTAAAATAAATGAATTTCTAGTGGCGAAACTCCAGGAACCATTTCGGACAAATTCTATTATTTTAATGTGGTTCATTTTTCTAAATAATTGCTCAATTAAATAATCTTAAACATCATTTTTTTTAGACTTAAAGGAATTATAACATTTAGAAATCTTGTATATTATTACCTCGAAATTCGATCAAGTTTAGGTTGTATCTTATGTGTACAAGTTTGCCTTCCAGTAGCCGCCACTGAAGTGGCTTAGGTCGAGAGGAATGAGTCAATGGCTGCGTTTAACGTCATTATGTCGTTAAACTTGGTAAAAAACAATAAAAAAATTAAAAAATGAAGTTTGAGTTTCTTAAGAGTTTAACGTCAAAAACGCTTTAAAATTATCCTCACTTGGATTTACAACTCCGATGTTGGGGGGGGGGCTTCTTAAGTTCAAACTTTACTCTTAAAAGTCATTTCGACGAAGGTCTCGATGCTCAACCACTTGATATAATTACTATCAATGGATTCAGAATAGACAGTTCAATTACCAGCCAGACGCATTATCTTCGGATTTTTTTGGTGAATTTTTCTGGAAATTGGTATGAGGGTAAATACTTCATTAAAGAATAAAATATCAACATATCAGAGAAGGTCGTCAAGGTAGATTTTTTACAGTAGATTTTAAAAAAATTTGTCTTATGAAAAAATTTTGAAAATCAGATATGTTGTTGACCCTACTCTGTTTGCTTTAATTACCAAGTTTAAAACAAATTCACCGAAGCAAACATCCAAAAATTTCACATTTGTAGTGACGTGGACAGGGCTGTCGTGATAGAATAACGATTCGGCAAGATCGCTATCTACTCATGCGTGCCAAGTCATTTAGTTACCAGTCTCCTATGAAAAATTACCCTAGGGGAAGCCTCGACTTTTTTTTGAAAGTTTTTTTCACCGTTCTGACTTCTTCTTCTTCTTTTTGCCTTTTAACTTCTGCCTGTTCCCTTTTAATTTTTTTAATTCCTTTTCAACTTTTTACGTTGTACGTCTACACACTCTTCGTTTTATTCGTGCTTGACTCCTTCCCTGCCAGATGTCTCCCATTGACGAGTAAAATCGTCTGGCGTTGAGGTACGTTTACACATTGCGATTAAATTTTTGTTAATTACCATGCACCTAAAGTAGAAATCGGCCCGATTAATCGTAGTGTGTAAACGTACCCTTAGCCAGAGTAAGATAACGAAAGTCCCTCCTGCCAGATGTCTCCCTTTGGCGTTAGTCTGACGTTAGCCAGAGTAAAATAAAAGTTTCCCGTGGCAGGGAAAGGGTTAAGGAGATAGTATTTAAGATTGTATTTATGCTTATGCCTGTGATTATATTTTTAATTATGATTTTGAGTATTACAGTAGCAAGGTTAATTAACATGCGCATAAAAAATGTTGAATAAAGAATGGCCGCAATTGATTTTCACGAAAAAAATTTCAAGATAAACGTTTGATTTAAACTCACTATATTATAATGTACGTTTTACTAAATTGTCTGTTTAACTGGTTTTTTTTAATTGTTTTTAATTATATTTAGTAATTAAGGTGCAGCACGAATTTTTTTAGCAAACATTTTTGGCATGCAATACTGCGATGGCAGTCGAAGGTACTTGTTTTAATTATTAGTTCTTTCTCCTTAGATCAAAAGAAAAAGAAGCCAATCTCTTCAACGTGTGTCTCTCGGCTCAAACAAAGCATCGTTAACAAAACGGAGTTGTTGCTTGGCAACATACAAACCGACATTCAACGCTGTGATTTCGAGTCAGCGGCAGTCTCCCTCTGTCATGCGTTCTCCCTGGCACCAAAAAGAACGAAAAAGCAACTAAGAAGGACCGAGCGGACCTCGCTCAAGGATGTAGTCAAAGTCTTGGAAAGATTGTGCCAGAACAATGACGCAGAACTACCCATGTCAACCTTACAAATAAGTGAGCTAATTCTATTACCCGAACTTGATCCGACTAATCCCATAGCATGGCGAACCAAACTACGGGCACAAATTGAGCAAGAACATTACGAGGAGGTGGTATTGGACAGCGATCGGTTACGGAACATTCCGAGGAGTGCAGAGACTCCTGAAATATTGTTGATGAGTTCCCTAGCGCACATAAAATTTTCCGAGAAAGACACGGGACTGGAGCAGTACCTCGAGGCGTTTCATGTGGATGCCGAGAAAGCGAACGAATGTCTTCTCATTTTTAACGCCGAAAAGAAAGAAACAATCCGCGGCGCCTTTCTGGAAAAGGCTTCTCAGTTGTATAACAACATGATGTCCTTAAGCGCGAAGGACAATGTGGACATGCTCAACTATTATAAAGAGATCTTACGACTTCAGCCCAGCGATGTAGAATCAGCAGAAATTTATGGCCAGCTACTGATGAAGGTTTTCAGATACGAGGATGCAAAGGCGGTGTTTAGTCGTTGCATTGACCAGGTGGAATCCCAAGGTGATATCTTAGAGGGAGTTCGCTTCAGGCTGTACCATGCCGAGTGTCTTGTTAACCTTGGTGGATTTAATGAAGCTGTATTGGACTATATTGAAGCAATGGAGCACGACTCCTGTCTGACTCAGATCACCTTACAATCGCTGTCGAATGCGCATGTCACGAAACTCACGTCGTCCATCATTGACCAGGCGGCGGCGTTAGTCCAGGATATTTCGGGCGACAACGAAGCAAACACGAACTCGAGCGATGCTGACAACGCACTCCAACTTTACCGCAAACTTTACATGTTGCTGTACGCGATCGACAGTGGCAACGTAGAAGCATTACGAAAGTGTGCCGAGTGCTTGCAAGCGGCTGGAAAACACGAAGATGCAGTGGCATTGTTGACAGAAGCGATTCGAAAAACGCCGTCAGTGCACCTGTTATGCGAGCGAGCGCTGTCGTACCTTGGAATGAGGAAATTTGACATGGCACAAACTGACTTGGAGTGCGCATTTCACTTGCAGACGAATTCCATTGAGGTGCACTGTTGCCGAAGCTACCTGAATTTCCTAATCGAAAAACCCGTTAAGGCTGTGCAAGACATTAGTTACGCGTGCTCTTTCAGTCCTTCGGCTACCGTCAAAGTGTTGCAGAAATTCAGCGAGGAGCAACACAGCATCATTGTTCGAGGCGTTGAAAGGTTTGTTCGTGACTGCGTGAGGAAGACAAAGAAGGAGATCCGTTCAAAGTCGAAGCTGTTGCTTTCCTTGTGCGATCTTCTCGTGACCTTTTCGCCGACTAAACTTCAAAATTATTTGCAGTACAGCGAGGTACTCATGGCGCTGGACATGTCTAGCGAAGCACAGTCGGTCATGCTGAGGATGGTGAAGACCAGCCCGAGCGACTGCATGCCTGTTATACATCTAGCTGCTCTTCGGTTGCGACTCGGCAATACCAACCTTGCCCTGGAGGGTTTTTGCAGTGTCTTGCGCGAAGTGGACGAGGAATGCTTGGCTGCGGAGCTTTCGGAATTTTCCAAAAAGGAACGTGCGGATATTTCTCGACAGGCTCACGCCCGTGGCTTGACGTTATGTCGCGAAGAGAAATTCTTGGAAGCAACCGACTGTTTTGGCGTCGCAATCGCTGCCGCGTCTTGTAGCGCCCCGGACTCGTACTTGGCTCGAGCTCGCTGTCTTTTGCAGCTGCAACATTACATGAAAGCTGTCAGTGACTTCACTGCAGTCCTAAAACGTGCGCCGTCTTGCATCGAAGCGAGGTGTGGTCGAGCGTGCATCTATGTTCGACTGCAAGAACACTTAGATGCCAGCAAGGATATTTTAAGTAGCTTACAGACCAATATACCGGCCACCACTAGGTACTTGGCATCTCTCCCTGAGCAGAAACTGCGTATGGTGTTATTCACTGTTGAAAAGTATCTTCAGAGTGCGTTTGCTTTTTGTGCGGAGAATGGTGACATCACGCTTAGTATGCATAGTGACAGCCCACTGACGTGCGGTGAAACGATCCTGCTTCTCTCTAACCTTCTCGTTAGCTTGAGCTCGAAAAATTCAAAGTACTTGAGCATTCTTGGTGACGCATTAATCGTTCATAAACGTTACACGGAGGCTATCACAAATCTCCAAGACGCGCAAAATCTTTCGCCGCTCGATGTATCCATCACAGCGCGAATTGCACTCTTACATACGAAAGTAAATGACCCCGAGGCGGCGATGTCCGAGCTATATAAGCTTGCCGACGATTGGGACACACTGGCATTCTGCGTTCAAGCTATGGAACCTCCTGCGAAATCCCAGCTTGCCCAGACAGCTTTCAAGCAAGGCGAAATTGTCAGGAAAAGAGACCAAAATGGCGAGGCCTTAAAGTTTTATTCTTTGGCAGTCGCTGCTTCCGTCTGTCGCGATGCCGAGATTCTGCGCGCGCGTGGAAAGTGTCTCGAGACCTTGCAGGAATACAAGCGCGCTATCCGAGACTTTAGTGCCGTCTTGACTCTCCCGAACCCGCTTGTAAGCGACTACTGCGCACGCGCGGTTGCCTACATGATGGATGAAGATGAAGACAAGGCGTGCAAAGATTTCATTTCTGCGCTCGAGAAAGACCAGAAAGTGGCTTTGAATTTGATCGCATCGCGCCCTGGTAACGATACCGCGGTGCGGATATTTGTGACGTCAGCTCGCATTGCGCTTGCACGTAGGGACTACACGAAAGCATATAGCATTTGTGAACACGGGGTGCTGCTGGACGGAAATGACGTAGAACTTAGGCGGTTGATGGAGAAATGTAAGAACAGCATGCAAAGATGTGTCTTGCAGTAAAAAATGGTGTTATACGATGTTACTGGTTGGATTTTCAACTGAAGACGAATCAATGACGAACTCAGGTTTTCTCGCTGCTCAAATTTGCCGCTGTTATGTACCGCAATAAACAGATTTTAGCATACTCGAGCCTGATGCAGTTCAGACGTCATTAAGTTGCCCCAAACCTGGGCACTTCGGCGACAAGATCCGCTTTATGTAATTAAAAAGTTGCATCTGGTTGTGAACATAATTAGGTTTGCTTTGGAGAGTCCTGGGTAGAATTTGCCGTTTACAATCATGTCGAATGAAATTCAAGTCCCGTATAAAACTACGTTTGAAATATATGCTGTGCTGTGATACAAAGGCCGCCTTACGGTCTCGCAGACATTTTTATTGATAGTTTTTTTCGAAAAATGAGAAGTGTATGTACAGTCTTTATTAAAGTGTCTTTTGTTGTGTGTCTTAGCCTTACCAACGCTTAACACAGTTTAAAGTTCGTCAGTGGTTAACTCTTATAGTCGAGGTCAGTAAACCGTTCTTGTAAGCTCTAAAGTGTATATGACATCAAAATTAATTAAGTTTGTTTTGTATGAGGAATCTCTTGAGATTTTAACGCTAGCGTTTTGTCCTCTACAATATTACACTTCCTTCATGCATGAGATAATCAGATTTATCTGATATGTAGATGAGATCGTCTCTGACATCGTTTTGTTTGCACAGCAGTTTGAGCTATGCACCGGAAAATCAGGTATATTTTTCTGAGTATTCAAAGAAATTTCATGAAACTTTTTCCATTGCTACAATTCATCCAAGCTATACATCAACACAAAAAAGTAGTGTTGCCACGTTAGTGTATCAGTCTTCAGTCCTCTTAAATCTGTAGCACAAAAGTTATAAGTTCTAGATCAAATCATGATTGTTTTTTGTTTATGACAAGTCAAGTGTGTTTTCATCGAAATGGTACATGTCAGATAAATCTACAAACAGTCTTAGACTTAGTGTGGTAAAAGAAAAAAAATATTGCTTTAACGAGAGTGGGATCTAGGAAGAGACATTTTACCTTGGTAATGGTGTGTTTAGCCCAGTGATGAGTAACGTTAAGGGGGAAGAGAGGATTAATTACTGGTCACGACTGTGATAAAGGATCCAACATCGTGAGTAAACTACAACAAGGAACCATAGACTCTGAGCGGACGTTAATTTAGTATTGCTGTTAATTCCCTTTTTATCTCGTGACTCGTCTACATTTAAAGATTTTTCTTACTTCGCCGTGAAGAAAACGTTGGTCGTTAGAAATCAGGACGTGCGTTCGTTGGTATGCGATTTAAGAAACAGATTTCATTTTCCTGTTGTCTGTTTAGTTACAGATACACGGATGAATTCACAATTACGGGTACAATGACTCCATAAATACGGGGAATTTTCGGGGCATTGAAAAACACGAAAACGGTTATCTGACGTGATCCACGATCATAACAAATGAAGCAACGTCATTGGCTTGTGATAAATACGAGGAACGTTGATAGTAAAATACACAATTTTGTTTACTTCGCACTTTCATTTTAATTTTTAAATAAATCATTACGTGTTAAAATAATTAAAATTACTTGCACTGTATATTATTCTCTTGGATTTGAACATCAAATTATGAAAAAAGTAAACAATGGTCTTTTTAAAATTATCTTTTAGTTTAGATACTACCATGGACAGTTTCGGAGAGTTTCGGAGAATTCGGAGTCGGCGACAGCAGTATTCCCTCATTTGGTAAATCCTTACAGTGCCTTTCGGTTGCCCTCCAAGTGACTCCGACCACTGACCTTTAAAATTCTTAGTTGCGTGCCTGCAATCACCTGAACTACTCATCTATTTTCCTATTACACCGAGTCTACGCGTTAAATTTGAAAATTTTTAGTTATTAATTTGATAGACAGATCATGAATCTCAAGAAAATGGGCGAGCCGAGGGTATTACGGGATACTTAAGTGAGTAAAATTCTCGGCAGTGTTCTTTTGTAGCCCGAAGGTCGAGAAAGAAATGACGGTTAAAAGGTTAAATACTCAAGAGCAACCTTTTCCTCAGATTCCCTCAGATTTCTTCAGAAACAGTTTGATTTCACTCAAGTCGTAGGAAACACTTCCGCAAGTAGCCATTTTCTCAACGTCATTCAATGTATAAACAAGAACGCAAAGTTTTATTCATCTCCGGTATCCCACAATACAAAGTACGCATGTTTTTCTTGAGGTTTGCGATCCGTGTATTGGTAAGTTGCAGCTTAATGTTAGTAAAGCTGTTTGGTTGTTTGGTGTGCACGGCTGCGTCAGTTGACTTATAATACTCCTCGTTTAAAGTACTTACATCTGATACACCTTAAACAGCACACAACCGAACACTTTTAGTAAATTTTTGAAAGGATTATTCCTGTGGGGGGTATTGAAGCTCCCCATGCATCCTTCTCCACATCCCATTTCCCCCAGGATATGTGTTTATCTGCTTTCGAAATGTGGGTTCATTTGCTCTTAATTATTATTTGCTGTAATACCATGATCGCCTCGTTTTCTGTTGTTCTCATAGGGAATTTAAATCCCGTATTATCCTCATTACACGTGCAACAGGGAATATTTTGCTTTGTCTACTAAATTTCCCTGGGAAATTTAGTAAAAAACAAAGGATTTCTTTGTCTA
>JBAHVQ010000142.1:1067368-1078111 GCA_036872915.1 Nanipora kamurai
TACTTGTCTATTTTGACAAGGGGGCAGTGAGATAGTATATTTCTTGTGCTGCAACAAGCCCGTGAAAAAACAAAAGAAACATCAAACACATAGGGAAATAAAAACGTTTTCCAAATTTGACTTTCATATGTACTCACACCTTCAATAACATTCCAAGACATTTAGAATTTTCTACGATGCATGAAATAATATTTTTCCAACTCAGATAAAATATGATGAATATTAAAATCAGACCAATTTAAAATATGTATATCTGCATTATATTAAGATGGAAAATATTGCAGGAATAGCACTAAAGAAAGTAAGTGTACCGGCCTTTTATTCGACATTCGTCCACGTCACATGTGAAAAACTTGCCTTCAACTTCGAACATTGCATCAAACGGATGTTTCTGAATAAGATTTAAAGCCATGAGTTTTATAGTATGTTCATTCAGGCATTCGTAGGTTCACTGCCAAAAAAGAGTTTTAATATACTTGAATGTACAACACGAGTACAAATTCGAAAGCGAACACGCACACGAGCCAAAATGCCAACATGAGAGCAAGAAACCAAATACGGTCATGAATACAAACACTAAACAAACACGAGCATAAACAAAAACTTCAACACGATCACAAACATAAACACCAAAATTCAAACAAAAATACGCACAAGAGTGCGAGCATAAACACAAACAGGAACATAACCACAAACACAATCACGATCACAACCAAGACACCGAATATACGAACTGAAATGCCTTGGTCAAAACGCCAAAAAGCGAACCACGCATCCCAGTCCACTATAAGCAAAAGAACACTTTTTACATGTACCGAGACTGCTCACTAACTCCTAATTATTAGTATTATTTCAGTTTTATCTTAGCGAAGTTTCTTTTGACGGTAAACCGGGATCGTATTTTGAGAAATAATACAACGCTTTTGAGTTTACTTTTTATTAGCGAGATGTTCTGAAGTGACGACCTCTTTCTTCGGGCTATTGTTTACTTCTGACAGTTAAAGTACGTGTGTGCGATTTTTGGTGTTGTGATGTTTGTGTTACTCAATTACAGCAATGTATACGTAATTAATTCACTACTCTATAACAGTGCTGTAGTGAACATCTGAACCGTCGTACAAACCGTTTTCGAATAACATTCGTCAGAAGTGACGCACTATACCTGGTGACAACAAACATCGCACAGATTCTTTTATTTAACTGTCAGAGGTAAAAATAGCCCAACGAAGGAGCTTGTCACTCCGAAACGTCTCGCTAATAAAAAGTAAACTCAAAAGTTTTATTTTAACGCTGATCAAACGTTAACTTTTCCAGCACACGCAAAGTTTTCAAAAAGGGAGCAAGATCGAGAGTTTTCAGTTGTTATTATCAAATTAGAACGAAATATTTATTGGTTGTTATTCAGAAGAAAAAGATCAGTGAGCGTCAATGCTATCCCTGCAATTAAGCCGCCTATATATAACTAAAACATCCTGTAACGGATCCAGGGAAGCGAAAAAGACCATCACTCCTTCTAAAGTTGTTAAAATGCCATTTATGATATGTCATATATAATTAGTTAATGTCCTTGATCTAATCTTGAGCTGAACAAAAATGCTCTAAATATCTTGAATATACTATCTATAAAAATTAAAAACAGAAATTCCCCATGAAGTATTAGCCTCTGGTAAACACGAGCCTTTGCCACAGGTACAAATAGAGCCATCTTCTATCAACCAATGGTAGATAAGATTCTCAATTTGTCCCCCATTTCGAAAATCCCCGTTCCACCACTTATAGTATCTTCAATGAATTGACTATAACTTGAAGGCTTATTCAGAATGGAAAAACTGCAGTCAACAACTAATAGTTATTGAAAACAAAAAGTTATCGACAACCAAATTTGCCACAAGTCAGATAATTTAAATTTGCCGCCTGTCAACTTAGTTAAGAACCGCCTGGCAATTTTTGCTGCGACTTGTCGCATCCTGACCTATGTGATCAAATGGTCTCACTCACAAAAGTACAGAATCACATGGCTTTGCACCAATGATTCGATCCAGGTGATCTGATCACATCCAAAAGGTCTGAGACTAGCAGAAAAATAGAAATCCAGTTTCACGTCTTTAATCAATTGTAACGTTCCGTGTCTTTGGTGAAACTGTTTGAAACTTCGTGTCAGTATTCGGTAAAGGGAACGGTATGTCCGTTACGAATTTAGGAACAGAATTTTACATAGTTCATGGGATATTAATTAGTTCAAAATTGAAAATGGATTTCTATTTGACAGCTAGTCCCAGTCCACTTTCGGTTTCCAGATCATGTGGATACTTTCATGCGCGAATCCATTCAATTGCATGCATCAAGATGAGAAATATCGGAGCAAAAACTGTCAGTGTAAACGGGCCTTTAGATTTCAACGGTCGACAACTATCGAATTATCGTTTTTTGTTAGAAAATTTGCTAGTTCAAAAAAACCAAAGTTCTTGCACTTTGTTATCGATAACTAATCTAATTGAGGATATAGTTAGCTGTCGATGGTTTTTTGATTTCTATAATCATTACTTGCTATGCCAAAAATATTTCTCGTCTATAAGTCCCTACAGCTATCTAATTAATAAGCAAGAACTAAAAATTATTATGAGTTGACGACGATTTACGTTGTCCGTCGTAGCTAAACAAGAGTTATCTTTGGTCAAACAGCACTGCTGGTGAGATGACCTTTTTGTTTGGCAGAAGCCCGAACGAGAGTTAGTTGATACTGCGATTCACAGAGGTCCTGGGCTTGCTTAATCATCGCTTCCTTTATGGCTTTTACATCTTCACGAAGAACCTAACGGAGACCAGCAATAAACACATATGATATAGAGGAAGTATCGTACGACAAGAATTTGTTGTTATCGAATGACAATATCAGTCTAATACAACTATTCATAATTGGATTGGGCAAAGACTCAAGCAAGCAAACAAACAGTGTCCAACCAAACAAACCATGAACAAAACTGTCCGTCAGTCAGCCAAGAGAAAGATAAAGGAACCACTGAGTTACCCAATCAACTAATCAAAAAGGCAACCAACAAAAAACACTCAAATCAAAACTAACAGTTAAACCAAGAGAACCAACAAAAACAACCAACTGAAACAACCAAACCAACTGATCAACTCAACTAACCAAACCAGACAAACCAACCAACCAAACCAACCAACCAAATCAACCAAACAAACCAACCCAAAATAAAGAACCAAATCAACCAACCAAACCAACCAAAACCTACTGACAGACCAACCAATCAAAGCAGATTAATCAATGATCTAGTCAAACAAGCAACTGACTCAACTGACTAATCAGTCTATCAATCACTTCGTAACGGATCAAAATACCTCCCACGAAGGAAATACTAAAATGAAGGTATGCTGACACAACCGGTCTATCAATCACTTCGTAACGGATCAAAATACCTCCCACGAAGGAAATACTAAAATGAAGGTATGCTGTCACAACCGGTTTCAGGCTGTGTTTTGAGGCTGGTTTGATCCGACTGCCTTAAGTTCTACGTTTACTACTTTTTAGTGAGATACCTCGTTTTCCCGCTGAAGCCTCGTTTTTTCTCCCGTTAGCTTGTAAATGTCTCCTCTTAGCGTCTCTACCAATGATTCAGTAGCGTGATCTGAAAAAAAACCAATGACCATGCATGGTACATCTTTAGGACACTGTCCACCTCTCGCACACTCTGAGGGCTATAATTTATTCTTGGTTATATCAACAGCTTTATGGTTTAATATAAGATTTTCACCAAAAGATGGATGGAGGAATGGGCTCTCTAAATACTGCGCAACTCCGTATATTGTTAATGCTGTTACAGTCGGATGAGGCAAGAGTAGAAGGCTTATCATGTTTGGGACGCTAAACGTAAGCTAGCTGAAGACAGTTGAAGGCCGGTAAGCGGTATTAGGCAAACAAACTGCGAATATCGCACGAGTTTTTATGAAGTAAACAAACATGGCGATGCACTTTAACTTTGTTACACTCAATTGGACTTTGTATATATGTATATGTTTATGTATATGTGCTGGTTAATGAATTAAAAAACCCACAACTATGTCAGACTATTATAACTATTTCAAAATACTTTCTTGAAAAGCAACGTTATTAGTAGCAATAGTACCTCTAAAAAGCTTCCTCTCTGTAGTTTGTTCCTGCGATTTGGGCAAAGAACCTTCTTCATTTAAAATGACAGAGGCCTAATAACACAAATAAAACGTCTGATAGGAATCTTCCACGTGAAAAATATATTCTTTCAATTCACAATATTATCTCATGTTCGAACGTTTGTTGAGAATTGCAACAACATCGGTGAATGAATATGAATAATTAATAGCATATTTTTTGAATTTGAGTTTGCAGTTTGACACTATTAAAGTCTTAGGAAATTTTTGCTGATCAAACTGTGGAACGCCATGGACTCAAAAAAACTCTGGGCTCCAGACGGGACTCGAACCCGCAACCTTCTGAATGCTAGCCAGACGCTCTAACCATTGATCCACTAAAAATGTCCTAAGACTATAATAACATATTTATTTTTTATTCTGGGGTTTTGGTAAAAAACGCTGGCAAATGGAACTGAAATTAAATGTGATAAAATTTATTTGTCCATAATTAATTTAGTTTGAAAACTTCAACTTTTTTGAAAATGTTCGAAGAAGAAATAAGAAAAGTAAGAGGAAAATTTTGAAATTTTATTTAAGAAGGAAATAAAAAAAATAAATTCGTTGAACGTCCTCAAATTTCGTACAAAAAAAAGAAAAAAGCTAAAGCAAGAATACAAGAAAGGAAGCAAGAAAAAACCAACAATGAGGAAGGAAGAAAGAAAGGATAGATAGAAGGAAGGATGGGGGAAGGAAGAAAAAGGAAGAAGGAACGAGAGAAGGAAGGGGGGAAGGAAGGACGTAAGAACAACTTAACCTAAGACTTTTATACTTCGCGAAAAACGCGGATAATAGGACCTCTACCATTTGGGGACTCCACAATTTCTATGGAAATATATCACGGATCTCCGTAAAAAGGTCCCATATTCCAATTTGCCTCGTTTACTTATTCTCAAAGCTCTTGCTTTCAAATACCTTTCGGTTTGTGACTGGAGACGGCAGCCTGACATCACTTCGCGGCGTAGGAATACCCTTGGTCTTTAATCTGGGTGAGCTGCTCAAGCCATTTACTTTCTTCTGATGCAATGTGGCTTCGTCGATGTGGGACACAAACTAAAAACAAGGATAGCAAGCATTCCTTATCGTGATCTCGTGTCTCGTAATTAGCTTCTTGGATTTTAGAAACCATCTTATTCTTCATCATACTGTTTCACACGGCAACAAGTAACCAAGGCCCCGTTCTCCTCTCAGATCGTTACAATTTACTCCTTATATTATGTTTTAACTCCTTCGTGCCCCATTCAGTCACTCGTGACTGATTTTTCTATTTTACTGACTTTTCTGGTTTGGTCTGGTTAATGCCAGACTATTTTACTCGTCAAAAGGAAAACCCACTGTCACGAACGTGGGCAAGCAATTGATAGTTCGTCTGATAATTCGTCAGTGTATAAATACGGGCAAAGAGACGAACTATCTGCTTAATTCGTCTTTCAAGATGAACGAAGCATGTAGTTCGTCTGAACGGAAAGTTCGTCTATTTGTCCGTATTTATACACTGAAGAATTATCAGAGGAACTATCAATTGCTTGCCCAAGTTCGACCCGACGGATCATCCGTCTCTAGTATAAATTCAGCAATTGAGTAACAGTTGAGCCCGAAATTTTACTGATATCCTTACACGTAAAGCGAAAGGTGAAAAGCTGTCTCAAGAATATTTTAAAAAGAGTATGAACAATAAAGTTTGGAGAATTATTCATTGTAGAAAATTTCACGACTTAAAACGCGGAATCGACTTCTCAGTGGTATTCTCGATTCATTTCACAAATTGTTACCCTCCGTTTTTGCTTGTATCATTTTGAGAAAGAGTTGTTTTGATATCTGCAAAAGGTCTTCATCTTATTTACGAATGTCTAATTTTAAATTCAAAATTACTTTAGTGGGCAAGTATGTTTTTTCATCGGAATTGGAAATTGATTACTTTGTTATAGTAACTTACTGGAATTGAAGTTACGGAGGCGCGCTACGGATTATGTTTCAGTTCTCAATTCACGAGTTATTAAATCAAAAGTATTCATTTATTAGTCTCTTCACTCCTTGTTGCATTTGTTTTAATAGCATTTTCGACCAAGCAAACTACAGATAGACACATCAACTCGTTTCTGGAGAGTAATTCTACAGTACTGACCGTCTCCGGAGTTTCGGGTCCGTTTCGTATCACTGATCCTGGATTTTTGATTATGAGAGAAGTTGCAAAGGCTTTGGGCAAGTCAGCAGCCAAGATTGGTGTGTCGGGAGCATTAGACACTACAGTCGTAGAAAGATCTTTCACAGGAAGAACTGGACTAGAGCCGGTATAGAAGCTCGGTTTGATGTCTGCGTTCTTGCCTTCGTTTGTGTCCGTAGGGATCGGTGGAAAAGCATGAACTACGCTTTTTGATTTTGTACGGAAACTAAAGGTAAGAAATTTAAACGTAAGAAGTCTGTCTTCATTTATTTTCCCTTTGCAGTACTTTAGGACGACGAAAATAGAATGACAAAAAGAGGGCAAATAAAGAGATGAATGGGAACAATTTCCCCCACTGATGGGAAAAATTGCTTGCTCCAAAAAAAAGAAATTTTCCCCCCAAGAAGTTCCAGCTTGAGTTGAACCTTTTTGGATATGTTGAGTGGAATAATTCTCCTCGAACCTCAATTTTTTTATCCAGTTCAAGATGGCAAATTCTTATGGTGATAGCTTAGATAGGAGAAATTTCGAAGCACTTACCTAATAGTAATACTTATTTTCTTGGCCTGAGACTGACATTCCGTCGTAAAGTTTTATTGAAACTCTCGTTTAAGAAACTAATCCAGCATCAGGTTTAGGATGTGATTTAGGATTGGGGTCTGGGCGAAGGTCTGGGTAAGGATTAGTATCTATAAACATGTTAAACCGTACCTAATGTCAGTCTAAGGACAACGAAATAACGTCTTCCTTACCGAATAAAGTCTTTCGGTAATTATTATAATATTTTTCGTGCACAGAATAAAATTAGTCCACTAGAAGATCGCATGATAAAGTCCATATCAGGACAGTAACTTATTGTTAACTCCCTCTTTCTTGTAAATCTGGGTCACCTCCCTGAATGATAACGATCTCGACTTACGGTATTCGGGGAGTTTTTTCGTTAAGGGAAAGATGTCTTTTGGTAATAAGCTGATTTCTCTTCTTTTTTCTCTGAAACAAGTAACATTACATCAGTGGAAGGAAAAGTAAGTCAACACATTACGAAATAAAAAAAACAAACAAAACAGGGATGGCATCCCAACTGTTGTTGGCACCCCTTTCTGGCGAAAAAAAATTCCAGTGGTGTTAGCCAGAGTAACTCGGTAAAATATGATATAAAAGCGCAGTACTGCGTCGTCTTACTCCGACAAAGGGCCTTTGCTCGAAACGTCAGTTTTTCTACAACTAAGTTCCGGCAGTTTCCCAACCCTTTTGGTTTTCTGTAAATCGATAAAAGACCTGTATGAACCAGAGCATAGTTTCTTCAGAAGGCCACAACAGATTAGGATTGAGAAAATATCTCTTAAGTTAGATCTACACCTTATATAGGATTAAAGTTATCGACCTTCTTCCGAACGATAAGTAATGATTTAAAGCTGGTAAGGGTAAGATAATATAACGTTATATACCAGCGAGAAACCGATATACAAATGGTTTGCTCAGCTCCACGATCATCTGCTCTGATACAGTGGTCACCACAGTTAATTGTCAGCTGGTAGACTCAATTACGACCACTCATCGGATCACCAGTAAATGGTAAAGCTTTCACGTGTTCACCGACATCGATGTTAAATTGTACGCCTTCAGATCCACAGTTGCCAATTGAGCATCTATCCAACACGTTTGGGTCATTCGGTCACCAAAGTCAAATAAATCAAACTAAATCAAAATTTCGACTGTGCCTTCCTACTTTAAACTGAACATATCTGAGCTACACGTGACCAGAAACCATTATCCACCATTAAACAAACAAGTGCAGTGCTTTAACGCACAACTTTTCACCTTGGTAATTACACAGATCCTTCTGAACAAATGGACAACTTTTACGGCGAGCAAACGTTTTTAAACTCTGAAGATGAAATAGATGAAATTTTAGTCGAAAACGTCGGTTTGTTTTAACTGTACATAGATCTCTTTCAGTCTTTTACTAAAGTAATATAACTTACGGACCACATTAACTGATTATGATTTAGTCGATGTCGAACTCATTTGTTCTTTGTGTGGATTTCGAGAAAAGATCGCTAACGAAGAGATTTTCCCTTCAATGCTTCCCTTTCGCCACACTTCCTTCTCTCGTTTTAACAAATAAAGTAACAAGAAACGTACTAGTTTCTCTGCTTCCTCATCGGATTTTTCTATAAGATGTTCCATCGATCTTGCTCTCGTCATCCTTTCAGGACAATATGTACGCTCAAAATTTTCAGATCTGAAAGCATTTCTCAACGAGCTAAGTAGTCGTCCTCTCGACTGGCCCGAGACCACACTCTAAACAATTTTGACAGAAAAAGAACTACTGACTAAGAATTCGCATCACCGCGCATTTTCGGATCGTGTCATTTTTAAGGTGGCTCCACACAGTTTCCCGAAAAGTGGTGAATGCAAATTTGAGACCTCAAAACAAGTGCACAAATGCTTTGGGAGAAGAGTAAAAGTGAATTTAATACATAGAAACACATTCTAGGCATCCAAAAATATCACGAAATAAGCAGGAGTCCAGGTCGTTGCTATGGGAACAGTGGCGTTCCAAATTGGCTACCACTAACTGTTCAGTCTAATTTGTTTCTAAAAAACGTTGGTGACCCCCATTTTTTGTCATAAAAACTTCCCTTCAGGGATAGGTAAGTAACAGGACAATTTAAAAAAAAACTGTAATTTCTTTTTTCTTCCAAAATTGAAGAAAAAAAGCATTCTTTTTACTTTATGCACACCGTTGCGAATTGCTCTGTAGCAGCAAAATAAACAATCAAAAACTGTACTGACGTCAAAAGGTGGTCCCACAAATGCTTGACCAATCGAATTAGCGCGCTACACCTGTGCACAACTGAATACGTCCTACTTCCATCGCCCGACCACCTAAGCCGTCCGTGCAGTTCAACTAATATGGTACTTCACCAGCGATTAGAAAATTACAGGTTCGATCTCCATCAGGGCCTCACAAATGTTTCGCAGTTTCTCATTTAAGAAGCATGCGCCTTCTGACTCACGCACAGTACACCGAGCTATTAATTGCCGCTCATCTGCACCTCATACTTCAGTAAATATTCGACGTATCGAGACTCCCCTAAGCGGGCCTAAGCAGTGCACATGTCACCACAATTGGGAACCAGTATAATATGCACGTGATCTTCTCTCCATCATCAACCGTGTAGCTGAATGTTTAAGGTTTCTTACCAGTGATCAGACGTTCGGCTCGATGTATTACAAAGTGAATGTAATACATAGAAACACATTCTAGGCATCCAAAACGATGACGAAATAAGGAGTCCAGGTTGTTGCTATGGGAACAGCGGCATTCCAAAATGGCTACCATTAACTGTTCGGTCTATACGGGCTATACTGGCTATACGGGTTCGGCTCATAAAAGCTTTTCTACGTTTATAGCTTGAGGAGCAAGTGCATTTACGCATTACGTACTCCAAGCTGTCAAATTTTGCACTAATGCCATACCATGCGGTTAATTTACGTGTATTCACTAAAAAATCTATAATACGAAAGCTTTGTCCAAATTTCAGAACCGTTAAGTTTGCTTAGGACACACGTGATTTTAGCAACAATAGTGTGCATATTACTTGCATTTTTAAATCCTTATTTATGCGTAAATCTTCCTCTTTGATGAAAAAAAAAACATTTTCACAATAACACATGATAATATGTTGCTTCTGATTATCCAAGAACAGTTGTTCTTTTTTCTACCTTTTTATATAAATAGTGAAAGGTACGTCGAAAATAAGGTAGTTAATGACGGCATAAGCACAATTTGATATGGCCGGTATATTCACTTTTCTTATAAAAGTGGCCACCTCATCTCCTTTCGCCGGTGTATTCACTTTTCGTCTCAAAATGGCCACCTTGTCACCTTCAGTTTTGTTTTCGGTGACGCAATCACTTTTTTTCTTGAAATGGCTACCTTATTACTTTCATTTTTTTCTTTCATTGATGCAATCGCTTTTTCTTTTTTCAATTGATATTAAAGTGGTCTAAAGGAATCAATATGTAGTATCTTATTATGGGAATTGATAAACTTGATGATCCTTTGTCTGGTTTTACTGAGCCATACCAAATTGATGTTATTCATGATGAAGATCTTTTGCCACAATTAAATGATACAGTATGGAAGTTAAAGAGACTTATTAATAGTCTTTTGAAAAAGTTTAAATGATTTAAATTTGTATAGACTTTAGTTATTACTTTTGAAAAGTCTAAGATTACAAAGAAGGCTTATTTTAACAGTAACTCAAAATTGGTTATTAATGAAGAGGACATAGAAGAAACTCTTAGAGAAGCAATTCAAGAGATTGACAATAAAATAGCAAAATGGATCTCTGAAGACTCAGGATGGGTCATTAAAAAAGTGG
>JBAHVQ010000142.1:1109437-1126028 GCA_036872915.1 Nanipora kamurai
AGAGAGAGAGAGAGAGAGATAGAGAGAGAGAGAGAGAGAGAGAGAGAGAGAGAGAGAGAGAGAGAGAGAGAGAGAGACGGAGACAGGAGTAACAAAAGGGGGAGAAAAAACACAAAAAGAAGTGAGCTTTATTATACTGTTTATTATTTACCTAAACTTATATCAAAATCGTAGTCCTTAGGCTCCTGCGTTTCAAGGGGCTGTTTCACTAAACCTAAGACTATAAAACGATAAATTCATAATTATCCTACACTGCTGAAGTCAACTAAAAAACTTAACTTGAGCGGGATTTGAACTCCTACTTTCAGGAATCCGGCCCGCTGCCCTACCTGCTAAGCTACCGAGTCTTCAGGGATTGGAAGCGAGTTATTATCCAACTTAAGTGCACGAGATATTCTCGCGACAACTAACGCTATCCACGAGGATGGATGTGCAGTGTTCCAATTCTTTTTCAGAATCATCCTCAGGGATGATTAATTACGTTATCCGCGAGGATGGATGTCCAGTGTTCCAATTCTTTTTCAGAATCATCCCCAGGGATGATTGATCACCTGAGGATTATTCTGAAATAGAATTGAAAAACTGCACGTCTGTCCTCGTGGATAACGTTAAGTTGTCGCGAGAATATCTCGTCTCTGAGGACGATCCTGAAATACAAAGACTATAATCTATATAAGAATCTAAAGTTATTAAAAGAACCACTACCCTAATTCTAAATATATAATTTAATTTAGAATTGTCATAAAATGATTGCAGGTATTAAGACTGCTTCGTTCGAACAGTGGAATTAATAAACTGAAAGTTCATGCTTAAAGTGGCGTAATGCTCCAGTTTTTCTAATTTTGATCAGTAAATTATTTGATCGCTGCTATGAATCGAAAGGATCTTTTTAAATAGTCTGTTTTTGGGAGAGGTAAAACAACCTTTGTTTAAATAATCTCTTAAATCATACCTATTTGGATGATGTAATACTTTAAACTGATCATTAATGACATGAAAATACACATGATTGATAACTTTAAAAACTATAATTCGTTTTTTGCTAGTATCTATGAGTGCAAATATCCTATAGTAGATGATTCATACTATCATGCAATTGGCTTCCAAACTTGCTCACCAATAGGCAGTTTTCCTTTCAAAAAAGAAAATTCTGCTTGTTGGAGAGCATGTGTCTAACCAACCACACAATTGCGTGGGAAAATTCCAAAATTATTACCACCAATCCACGTTACCATCAAAGACGTTGTTTGGAGGCATGGCATATCAATTGCACCCCCCGCTCCATTCAATCGCAATGATGGTGGTTTATTACCGGATGCCTATTTGCATCTTATCGATAGATAACGTCATCAATGGTTCTCTAAGGATATAAAAAGGGACCTCATGTTCAGATCAATCACCCCTGATGAAGACACTAGACAGGAGTGTTGAAACGTTGGGTCATGAATGGTAGTTTTGTAAGCTACGTTCAAAACTTTTCAAGCCAGAGTAGCGTAAAGCCATGTCTGATTATTCACCTGGCTGCATTGGGAATTTGTTTACTTATGTGAGCATTGTAGTTTAAGAAGCTTACTATAATGAGGAAATTTAATATGACTTAAACCTCTTTGTATTAAAGGGTATATATTAGTACATATACTTATACATATTCACAGATATTACATATATAAATGTCTGACATATATACGAGGAGTGTTTCACCTGATATCTAAACACCGAGAAGTGAGTTGAAAAACGAAGCAATAGCTGAGTCTTTTAAACAACTTCAAGCAAGTTGTCTGGAATTTATCAAACATGGCTTCTCAAACTAATCTGGATTTAAGGAGAAAACTGGGTTTACAGTGTAAAGTTATCAAAATTTTTATGGCTATTAAGAGCACATCTCCAAACCAATGTCTTGGTGGTGATTTCCTTTGGGTTTTTGCTTATGAGTTATTAATGGGTTTGATAATTTTATTTCAAATATATGTGTACATGCACAAATACATTGAAATGTATGTGTATACATATATGAATATGTCTATGTATATGTCTATATATATGAAAGGAATGCTTTCATTTATTTCTCATTAGGGATATACAAATCAGATTGGGATCACATTGGTGGAATGAGCACAAAGATGTATACTGCTGGTTGGGGTGGTGAGGATTGGGAGCTACTTGATAGAATCCTCTCTGCTGGTTTGGAAGTGGAGCGGCTACGTATACCTAATTTCTATCATTTTTATCACTCGAAGAAGAACATGTGGGACTAGACGAACATGTTTGCAACAATGTAGAATGGGTGAAAGATCCAGCATTACAAAGTTTATCTAATTTACAAAAAACAACCATATTTGGGGTTGATTGATGACCATGTCAGATGAACATTGACAAAGGTTGCAGAATAAACTAGCGTTTGTTAAACAATAGCAATAAATAATAATAATAATAATAATAATGATAATAGATAATAATAGAAAGGAGAAGAGTTAAAGGAGTAGAAGATGAGGGTCAGAAACTTCTTGAGTCCAAATTGAATGGCCGGAATGTGATTAAAGGGAGCAACACCTGGGTAATACCAGCTTAGAGTTTTCTCATTTCTTGCTGTTGAAACTATGTTGATGAGACTCAAGAATTAAAAAATGTACCTTATAAAGTTGCTTTGCTAGCCATTTTTCTAGAGGCTAGATGGTATAGAATATGGCTTGCACTCAGAAGGTTGTAGTTTCGAGTCTTGCGTCCGGTCTGGAGCCAAATGTTTTTCCTAGTCTCAAAATTTTATACAAATAAAACAAAAATAACAAATTTTAATGGTATTTGATAGAAGAAGCACCACATCCGACCGGGCCATTCACTTGCTCGTACTTGCAACAGTGTCTGTCATGCCTCGCCCCTCTATCCACCTCGATCTCCCTTCGATCCTCCTCGATTCCTCCGATTTGTTCAGAAGACTGGTGCCTACCAACCGTTCTAAATGTAGCGTCGCCGGGCTTCCGGTCACTACGAAGTTCCTTCCTTTCATTGTTATTGTTTTCCACAGAATTTCACTGATGTGACTCGTCCTGTCTTTTCTAAAAGTTTTATCGTGCTTGTATTGGGAAATAAGATGTTAGAGAGACACAGGCATTTACTCATTGCAAATCGATGGGCAATTGCGGAAGACTTGCTTGTGGAAGATGTTTTGACTGACTTAAGAAGCAAATTCATCATTGATCGAGATGACAGCGAATTGATTTCAGGGGAAAAGACGTCTCGTAGAAAAGCGGAGAAATTACTTGACATTTTACCGAGCAAAGGCTACAATGCATTTCAATGTTTTTATGACAGTTTGGAAGAAAAGTATTCTCACTTAGCTCGGCTGTTAGCAGAAGGAATAAGTGGGGATCAACCAGGAAGTCATATAAATGGAGGTGGATCGTTTAACAACATTAATGGCCAAGGTAAGAATCGCTGAACTTGAAATGAAATATGTTAGTTCGATTACAGGATGAAGAAGGTTTACACATTAATTGGATCTGTGGATAAAATCTAATTCGCTATCGTCTTAACAGTGGCTCCTCCAATGAAGTCTTGAAAATTGGTATTGTTCGTTTTGTTGCTTTAAATATTATTACTGTTTTTGTTACTGCATTTTTTCTTGTGTATCGTTCTTGTTGCTGTTTCTGTTGAAAAGATCGAGATGTAAATACAATGGCTCATGCAAAAGAGTCTTTTAAGCATGATTTGTAGTGATTGATGTGATTCGCTCTTAATTTTATAATAATTTAAGTGTTGCTTGTTAATGCTTGATGGTAATTGATACAGAACGTGACTGCCGTAGAACCAATCGATATTTGTCCTTTGAAATCAAACGGCTTCCTGACTATGGCTGGAAAAAGTAAGGAAAGTCTTTTAACTCTTTAAATATCAATATCCTATTTGAATATCTACAGTCTGAGATAGCTTTTGTAAACAAAAACTGGTAAAAGCATTCCAAAATTTGCATATAATGTCATTAATGGACCAGATTACCAAGCCAGCTTTAGAAACTGGTCTAGAGGGTTGTGCATAGCTAAAAATGAGTGCCAGATAAAATCGCACCCGATCTCAAGGTGTGACAGGTTTGATAGCCCACAGCATAAACATGTTAACACTATTACATAAAAAATGTCAAGGTGGTACACTTTGTTGGGACAGTCCAAGACTCAAAGTCAAATATCTCTATTCAAAATAGCCTCTTGGCCATAAATCATTCACAGGCATATGGTAGCAAGGTTGATCTTTCCATCAAACACAGTTTCTCATTGACTTTTACAATTTCAAAGAACTATGAAGTCATTTTCCTTCTTAAAAGTGACAACTTCCACTTTCCTTCTACCTGTGACAAGTTGATTATGTGACAGCAGAACCAAAACAAGCCTATCCAGGAAAGGATGGATCAAACTGCACACATTTTTCCCATGTACAATTTGACTCATCCAACACTGTGTAAGGGTGGCATGACGTAGCATTATGCTGATGAAGACCCCTTTATTGTTTAATCTAAACCTTAATCTTTATAATGACCTCCTAATTTTTTCTCACTTCATAAGTAATTAATAAGATTTGGGAATGTGACTGTCTCAAGCCAGAGTTTGTTTGTCTTCATTACACTTCTTGAACTTTCATTGCAGGTACATTACCTTGTCATTAGCAGATTATTAATTCAGTTAATTTAATCCATTCTCCTAAAAGGTGGCTCTTTAGAAGGTGAACTTTCCAAAATTCATTCACCTCTGTGACTAGGGCTCAATTCCAGCTTAGTGCAGTTTTCTGATTAAAAGTTACCTTGGTCACATGTGAGAAGAGTGTTGTCCACTTTGAATCTACCAAACATCACTGGTTTTCTCTGGATACTCCGGTTTAGTAGCTGATAGCTTGTTTAATAGCTGATAAAGCTACAGTGTTTGAATATTATTAAATATAATTAATCGTTTTCATATTTTATACATTTCTTTTTTATTGTCATAGCACCAGGTCCCATGACTAGCTTCCACCGAGACCTGCTCACAGAAAACCGAGTGGACATTGTGAATGATCTGCTTGTTGACGACGTCTTAACCGATCTCCTTTCAAATCTTGTGTTTGACAATGACGATGTTGAACTGATTCGTGCAGAGAAATCCTCGAAGCGTCAGGCCGAAAAGCTTCTGGATTTGCTTGTTACGAAAGGTGATCTTGCGTTTGAACATTTTTTGAAGGTGCTGAAAGATCCCTACCCACATCTTGCAGAACTCCTGGACACGGACAATCGAGAAAACGTGAGGAAAATGTCATTTACGGGAGATGTACAAGACATTGGTAAGCTTGATATGCGTGATCTTAGCACAAACAAATTTTTGTTCTACTCTGGCTAACACCCGACGATTTTACTCGTCAAGGGGAGACATACTGCCGGGAAAGGTTATGACTATAGTAGATGCTTCTCACAAATAACATAAATGCGTCATTATACACTCGTGGCCTCACCGTCATTCTTTTCAACTCTGCGGATTGCTGAACACTGTAATTTTGGTCAAGTGGGAGCTTGGTATATATCAGTCGAGCAGCGAACGTTCGTCAAGCTGGTAATCTCAGAAAAACAATTTCTGAGCCCTATCCGGGAATTGAACCCGCAACCTTCAGATGACCGGTGAGATGCCCTAATCATTCAGCTACCAAGACTCAGATGGTTAGTTAAGTTGCAGGTTCGTCGTATGTGCTGCCTTAGCTCAACTTCTGAGTCGATCGCTAGTTTTTCCCTTAATCCGTAACAAGTTCAACGTACGTTTTATTCATCTATGACTACAGAGGTGATAAATTGTTTGTGAATAACAGTAAGATACAAGTTCACGGCAACCAGGTGAAATTTCCGACATACCAAACGCTACTCTGGTTTGTAACCACAGTAGCCAGTTACAAACCACAGTAGCGTTTGTTTGTGAATAGTTTGTTTATGCATACATGGGAAAAGCGGTGACCAAATTTACTGGTCAGTACACTTGGCTTCCATCGCTTTTGGTCGTGGTTGTAGAAGGAGAAGAGAATCCACAAAGTCTCGTTCGGTAACAACTTAATTTCTCCAAAGCCACAGAAACAAAGGATACGTCCAAAGCATTAAAACAATTAGAACTTTAAGCTATGGATTTAATTGTGCCACATATCGACAAATCTTGGAGTAAAAGTTCCCATGTAGAATGTGTAAATATCCGATTTATCATCCTCTGGGAAAAATCGGATGCTGAAATCCACATATCTAGTCAGTCCTTAACTATAGGCATTACAATATAGTCAGAGTTTGTACGGATCATGGAAATCCTGGAAAGTTCTGGAAAATCAAAATTTCAAATCCAAGGCTTGGAAGCTCGTTTCCTCAGAAAAACGATTTATGAACCGTAGACGGGAATCGAACCCGCAACCTTCTGATGACCGGTCATCAGTTCAAGGTTGCGGATCCAATTCCCGTTTAGGGCTCAGAAATCGTTTGTCTGAGGAAACGAGATTGACGAATGTCCGTTGGTCAAGCTCCCACATGAACCAGATTAGTGTTCGGCATTTAGGATTTGCATCATTATTATCATATCGTGGCTTCAGCTTAGACAGTCCATATGACGAACCTGCATATTAGCTCACCATCCGAGTCTTGGTAGCTTGCGGTTCGGTTTTCGTCTCGGGCTCAGAAGACGTGTTTCTGGGGAAACGAGCTTGACGAACTTTTGTTGGTCGTCTGAAAGCCAAACATTAGCTCAGTATATATTTCAATATACCTTGCTGAAGAGCAGTGTTACAGGACAAGAATGCCTCTGAATGTACGAAACAAAATGGACGGTAGTTCATTTCTGGCACGAACGTCGTTCAAGTGGAATAGTTTTTCATTGCACAAGCCTCCCGGTTTTCCATGTCATAATCATGAAAAGTCATGAAAAAGTCATGGAATTTTATTGTTCCAAAAGTGTACCAGCCTTAGTAATGATTTACCAATCAAATCTTGTCGTTTTTACAGTTGAATCCAAACTCTTGGACGGTGGAGTCCCACAGCGTCCGAGAGTCTTTACAAATCGTCCTCGGGAATTGCACTTTCTACGAACCGCTTTACGATCGTTGACCGAACGTGATGCATGGGTAGTTCTACACGGTATGGCCGGCTGCGGAAAAACAGTGCTTGCTGCAGAAGCCTTGAGAAGTGCATCACTACTTGAGAATTCCTTTCCTGGGGGTGTATTTTGGCTCAATGTTGGACCAGTGGACCGAGCAAAACTTTTGATGAAGATGCAAAATCTCTGTAGTCGACTGGATGAGGATAAAATGCGACCATTGCCGCGCAATCTAGAAGAAGCCCGGGACCGACTCAAGTCAATATTTGCGCACCAGCACCCGCGCACTCTCCTCGTTCTTGACGACCTTTGGAGCGCCCACGATGCCCGGTATTTCGATATACGAGCAAGAGTCCTTGTGACCACCCGTGACAGCAGCATTGCTAATTGCATCGAGGGGATGAAATGCCGCGTACACGTGACGGAAAAGCTAAGTAACCAACAGTGTTTGAACATACTTTCTCAGTGGACAAAGAAGAACGTGACCGAACTTCCGAGGGAGGCTGAACATATTATTGAGGAGTGTCATGGCCATCCACTAGCGATAAGCATGATTGGAGCTTTGCTGCGGGACCATCCCGCGAGATGGCACTATTACCTCTCCCAACTCAAGAAACACAAACTGAGCCGAGTAAAGTCGAAGTTTTCCTATTCTTACCCAAGCCTCAGTGAAGCGATTGCTATGAGTATTGAAAATTTAAGCGACGACCTGAGGAATAAGTATCTGGACTTTGTATTATTTGATGCATCGATCAAGGTACCATATTCCGTATTCTGTTTGCTTTGGGATATGGAGGTAAGTCAGATGTGATGTGATGAATTCGTCCTCTTATTTTTTTATTTTTCAGTGATTTTTTTTCCACGAAAGTAGATATGCAGCATTCATTTAAGATCTACTGCGGGAAAGACTCGCGTCTCGCATTTTTGGGATGCAAGTAAAACTACGTGGAATGAGCTTCTCATGTCCTTGTGGTTTATTATTTGTTCTAGCGTTTTATTTTTCATTAAACATTGTTAGTAAGTCTATTATTTAAGTTGTATTTACATGTAAATATATATACACACAACAAAGTGAAAACACAAGTTACTTCATCGAATTTTGATGAATGATTCACCTGATGAGTGTGGCAAGTTCAACACCTGCCATACGAAACAGATCTGTAGTGATTAAAAATTCGATGAAGTAACTCGTGTTTTCACTTTGTTGTGTATATATATATATATATATATATATATATTGCCAGAAGAGCGCTCAACACAATGTCGTGGAGCAGAATGTAATATTTAATATTTATGCAAGAATGGTAATTTACATATTACACCTATTCTGCATATATATTGTGTCCATTAGCGATAATGCAACGCTCACATCCTCGTGGCAGTTTGAGATCTCTGGCCCAATACCACTTCATGCTCTCTAGATGTGCGCATGTTAGTACTGTCCCACATGCGGTTGTCACCGGCAATTACTGGGGGATATATGCAAGGCGTGTTCACATCTGGATTGTTCCAAGCTACACTGATGAGCTGTGGAACAGCGAAACACGTGTCTGTAGATTGAACTATATATTTATATATAAACTATTAAATATAAATAATAAATTAAATATAATTAAATATAAAAATATAAACTAGAGTGTAAAAGAAGAATGTGAACTCCAGAAGGATCAAAAAAGATATTTATTACAATACAAACATTTCGCCCGTTCGGGCTTCCTCAGTGTACAATAATTTAAAATTTGCACGTTAAAAATTTAAATAAATTATAGTACACTGAGGAAGCCCGAACGGGCGAAACATTTGTATTGTAATAAATATCTTTTTTGATCTTTCTGGAGTTCGCGTTCTTCTTTTACACTCTAGTTTTTATATTCTTAGCGTTGTGTATCCTTTGGATCCTCCAGACAAGTGGTATCATCGTTGGATAGCCATAGAACAAAACATATATATATATATATATATATGTTTAGACGGAACCGTTTCGGCCTTTTGGACCTCATCAGTGTAGTGCTATATACTGCCAGAAGAGCGTTCAACACAACGTCGTGGAGCAAAATGTAATATTTAATATTTATGCAAGAATGGTAATTTACATATTATACCTATTCTGCATAAAAATTTACGTCATTAAAGTAATAGAACCTATACTGCGCCTAAGTTACATTACTGGCATAAAATTTGTTTTCATGGCGACATTTAGATATTATTTCGGATCGCTGATTTAAGAGTGACTTCTTATCCGCATTCAGAATAGGATGGTGCAGCACTTCTGTACGGCTTAGCAGGTTTCATGGTCAACTTTTTCTGATACAGATGCAGGTACAGTAGATGTCTGTAGATGTAGGTAGATATCTGTACATTATTGAAATGTATACAGATATCTGTGGAAGTTCAGGGAAGTATGTATGTATTTGTATATGACTGTGTACGTCTTTGTATGATTGCAGATGCTTGCATATCGTTGTGAATGCCTGTATATATTCATGTTATTGCCCAATGGCAACTAATAAACAGACATCGGTAGAAACACTCCCAGACGAGACCGCTGACCAAGCATGTTTCATAAAATCAAAATTGACTTATCAAAACAAAACACAGTTTACAAAATCAAAAATGGTTTATAAAAATCAAACATGATTTATAAAATAAAACATAGTTTATAAAAAGTCAAACATGTCTTATGAAATCAAACATGGTCTATAAAATCGAACAGGGTTGATAAAAATTACAGTGTCTTACAAGTTGATTAACTCTTGCATAAAGTCGAACAAGTCCCAGAAAAAATCTAGCATGTCACTATATTTTACACTCTATTCAAAATATAGTGTAAAATTGAAAACGTATTTAAAAACGTATTTTGACACAAACGGCACCCTACACGCGTACTTTGTCTTTTGTGTGACCGGAGAGAACCTGCCATAAGTCGACTAAGCGCCTAACCACAGAATAATGACCTGAGCAGAAGGGTTACTCTGGGGTGCAGTGTGTGTCCTAATTTTTCTAGAGCGCGTACCTGCTTCAGCCATGTTGGCTGCCAGTAAAGTCTCAGCCAGTCCACAAGAAACACAATGGCGAAAACCCGACTTGGATCACAAAAACTGCTTTATTTAGAAAAGTATTCGGACGATTTTTATAGTTCTTCGATATATTCTCAAGAAAAGGTAGGAGATTAATATATTTATGATTATAAGGAGAATAAAGAAATATTGCGGGAGAAATTATGCATCAATCAATGTTAAACCCGAGGGGGGAGGCCGGACGACAGTAGGGGATTTGACGACCAGGCTCGTCCCCAGGTTTGGCCTATTTCTCGCTGGCTCTGGCCCGAGGCAGGGCACATTTGAGAACATTTGGTGATATGTGCGAATGAGCAGGGGTATTTGACTATTTTTGGCCAGAAGGCCTGGTTACCAAATATTCAAAACGCAACGCATCGTGGTATATTTTACGAGCTCCACGAGGATTTTCCTTGAAAAAAATGATGAGGTTTGCAACTTCTGTTACTCATTTAATCCACCTGATGATGTTGACCAAAACTTTGATTGGGTAGCCTGTGACCATTGTGCATTATGGTATCATACATGCTGTGTCGAATTTGAAAACCCTACTGATGCGTGGTTCTGCAATATTTGCATGCAGTGACCGAAAGAAAATGTTTAATTTGAATATTCATATTTGTTTATTTTGTTAAGGCTAGAGTGGCATATCTTACATTAAAATATGTTATGATATTAAAAAACTATGCGTGTTGTTTATGTGAACATATTAATTCTATACGATAGTTTCTTATCAGTTACCAATGAGATGATCATTCTCGTAAATTACTTTATGTAATTTTCCTAAATGGCAGCAAGCAGCACTATATTTCAGCATTTAATGATGCTAATATATCTATGGGAGAGGCCATTTGCTTGCATTTGAACGTCTCATGTCTTCCGAGGGAGGGATCGTTTGCTCGTAGTTGATCACATATGCTTGTCCCCGGGTCGGGATTTTGAACATAAATTTTAAAAAAAGTCAAATTCCCCACCCTCTGCCCGGCCTCCCCCCCCCTCGGGCTTAACATTGATTCATGCATTAGCTAGTTATGAGCAGGCATTTGTTTGATTGATATGTTAGTTTCGTACCCTTCAAACCTCTGACGGAATCAGCTTGCTGTTATTTCCACATATTAAATCTAACTTTTTGATCCTGTGATAATGGTTTTAAAATTCATTGGTTTTGTTTCTAAAATGGAAGACAGATAATTGACAGATATATTTTCCATGTTTCGTACATTTTCTCTCTTCCGAAGCTGAAGTCTTGAAAAAATTTAAAAGAAGCGAATACATGAACGGTTCATAGGGCTACTAAGCTTAAGCTAGTCATTCGATTTGTGTAAGTTGTGTAAGTAAAGTGACCAATATTACAGTACTGGATCTTTGTACATTATCACGTACAGAAACATTTGAAAAGAATATGTTTTATTGACTATTTGTTTTAATTTCAACTTTCAGTGTTCAACTGACTTATTTGACCAGGTAGCTTCAAACATTGGCCAACCCTGGCACATAAAAAAAAGGAGGTTTGTGCTGGTATGTCAAGTGAAAGCCTCCTTGCGGGCCTATAGTCGCAATTCTCTTTAAAAAAAATGAAAATTTATATCAGTTTTAAAACATTGAAAATTTGGGTTTCTCTCTATTGACGCGAAAAAATTGACTACTATGTAATTTCAATATACATTTTACAAAAAAGTGGCTAAAAGTACGTTTAGGTTTTGTGCTCCAAGTTATATTTTCGACAAGCACTCTTGCATTTTTTCAACAATTCTGCTGATGGCTTGAACTTGTGGCAAGGCTCTCTGGGGAATTCATCTTGATGTTCATTATGGAGCAAAACCATCGCCAAAACAAAGCAACTGATTCAAAGCTTCGACCAAAGCAATGTGAGTATCCTTCGTTCATGTGCAGAAACCTTAGTAGAGAAACAGGAACTGCTTTCGAAACTTGACGATGAGATTCTCGAAGGGACAAAGGATGAAGATATCGAAAAGGAAGTCGAGGACAGCAGCTAATTTAAACGAATTCTCACAGGAGGCATCGCTTTATCCAAGTAATCAGCAGTTAAGTCATCAGCAGCAGAATGCGAGTACTTCAAGCCAAGTTAAACATCCTAAACTGCAGTTGCGAAGATTTGACGGAGATTCGACATCTTGGCAACAATTTTGGGACCGTCCTGAGTGACATTGACAAATTCAATTATCTTCTTGGCTTCATAGAAACTACTGCATCTCAAGCTATATCTGGTTTATCTCTGTCTGGGGAAAACTACTCAGAAGCCATCAACATTCTAAAAGAGCGATTCGGTAACAAACAACTTATAATCAGCAAATATATGGATAAATTACTCAAGCTGTCTGGAATATCGAGCATGAGGGACGTGAAAGGTATGAGAAGTATCTATGATTCAATTGAGTCTAATGTTCGATCCCTGAAGAGCCTAGGAGTTAATTCAGAAATGTATGGCAGCTTGTTAGCCCCTATCACGATGTCGAGATTACCAAATGAACTTCGCTTGATAATCTCGCAAAACAACCGAGGAAATCTGGGATCTTGAATTCTTGATAACCTACTTAAAATCTTTAATGAAGAGTTACAAGCTAGAGAAAAGTGCAGTTTCGTGACGGAGAATCCTGGTGGTGGTAATTTGAACGAAACTATAAACAGAGCTGGTACTAAAGGTGATAAATCCAGACCCTATACCTCATCGGCGTTGCTTTCTGGATCCAAGGAAAATGCGATAACTTGCACCTATTGTGGTCAACAACATCCATGAGCAAAATGCAATTTAGTTACTGATATCACTGCAAGGAAAGCTGTTTTACATCAAAAGGGACGGTGTTTTCGATGCCTACGATCCAATCATATCAGCAGAGATTGTACATCAGACAAGGCATGTTTCAAGTGTGGGCAGCACCATCATCCCAGCATTTGTGACAAGCTTCAGGGTCTCCCAAGTGAGACAGCTGACAGGCGAAATCAAGTGACAAAGGAGTCAGTCATAAAAGGTAGTGATGCCAACAGCAATCTCTCTCAAACAACAACTATAGCTTACACAATGATGAATCAGTCGACATTAATTCTCCTTCAGACAGCTTCAGCCTACATCTACAGTGTTGGAAACAAAGCAAAGTCGAGTGAAAGCACGCATCTTGTTTGACCTTGGAAGCCAAAGGACGTATATATCTGAAAACGTGCAAGAAAAGTTGAAGCTCCAACCTCTTAGATCAGGCACTTTAATGATTAAAACATTTGGAAGTACCTCGGAACAACTGCACAAATGCCCGTTGATTGAATGCTGTGTACAGGGTCGCCACGATGACACAAGCTTGAACGTTAACGCGTTTGTTTGTTCCTACAATATGTTCACCGCTCACTGGCCAGGTCTTAGATATAGCAAGGCAAAGATACGCCCATATGCAAGATCTACGTTTAGCAGACGAATCTAGTGAAGACGCAGAATTTCAAGTTGACCTACTAATTGGCTCAGACTGCTACTGGAATTTAATAACAAACATAGGGAGATGGGGAAATCGAGGAAGTCCAGTTGCAATATATTCGAGGCTCGGATGGATTCTTAGTGGACCAGTAATGTCTGAAGTGAATCAAAGAGTCCTAGTCAATCTCAATACTACCCACGTACTTCGTGTCGAAGCCAACGTTAAGCCTCAGGAAACTGAATTGCAACATCAACTTGAGATGTTTTGGGAGTTAGAAAGCCTTGGAATCAAGGGTCAAGAAGAATGTGTTTATGACAAGTTCCAGGAAGACACCAAGTCCGACGGTGAGCGTTACGAGGTTAAACTACTGTAACAGGAAATGAGCTAACATTCCCGCCCTCAACAGTGATCTGCCTGGGGGTCGAACAATGCGTGTAGAGAGTTTTGAGATACTGTATAAAGATCGTGTTGTGTTACTGTTCGGAGTATATAATAAATAGATAATAAAGTGTTGAAACCTCCACAGTGGTGGCAGCGGTGGGATTTACTTAGAAATGTCTGAAAGAAGAGTCGACGTATTTGACAGTAGGGGCGATATGATCTGTGGCTGATGAAAACAAAATTCTATTGCTCGACGGATAAGCTCGAAGAAAAGCAAGAGGCTCACGCTATAGCAAGTAAACTAGACGGAGCCGCGTTTTTGTGGATCGCGAGACTGAGCGACGCGGGCTAGAATGATCCGAAGAAAGTCAAGGAGGCTCTGAAGAAGGAGTTCGACAAAGTAGCTGTCGACCATGAGACTGCCGTGTCCGAGTTGGCTCGACTAAAACGACAAGACGACGAGACTCCCGCACAATTGGCGTGGCGTGTAGAGAAAATAAACAGAAAGGCCTACCCAGGTTTGAGCGAAGTCGAAGAGAATACTGCAGCGAAGACTTATAAACAAATGCTGCAGGATAAATTTTTGGCAGCTATTGACGACGACATGAGTAAAAGCGTAAAGAACGACGGAAAATATCGAGACATGAACATAACAGCGTTGGCCGAAGAACTTGAAAGATTAGAACTGATCTACAAAAGAAAACCACATTTTAAAACTGCCACTGTGAACGAGATAAAGAGTACGCAAGATACGCAACCACATAATCTACGACAAATGGTTAAGGAAGAAATCGAAGCAGTATTTGGCGCAAGAGTCGACGAAGATGACAAGCAGATCAATTTCGTCGGCGGTCGTCAAGGCAACGCACGTCCTCGTGGAAGACAAATCCCTGGAAGAGGCCGTTTTGGCAACTATAATCGAGGTCGAGGGAAACCAGGAAACCCTTCAAGACCAGGATGGAATGGAGCAGAAGGTAAATGTTTTCTCTGTGAATCTGAGCATCATTTTAGAAAAGGTTGTCCATTTTTTCATTTGTGTCAACGTTGTTGGAAACCAGGACATGCTGCTCTAAATTGCCAGTCAACATCCCCAGTTCCATCACCTTCTTTAAACTACCAAGCATCCCCAGTTCCATCACCTTCTTTAAACTACCAAGCGGCTGGGAACAACCAGTAAGGATTAACACGTTCTAAGCCGCTGCTGAACGATTTATCACTATATCAGCAACAGTGAAACACGGTAGTAACGAGCGTCAGTGCGAGTTTATCTGTGACTCGGGGGCAGAGGTGTCTATATTGCCAATTTCGTTCGCAGTTCAAGAAGGGTTACCGATAGAGAAGGCTTCAGAACGACTAGAAATAGCAGATGGAACTAGAGCTAGCTGTAAAAGAGTTGCACAGGTCGAGATAAAAGTCAGAAATAAAAGGTGCAAGATTGCCTGTTATGTTGTAGATGCTGTTCAAACAGCAACTATGGGTGTTAATGTCTTGGGAGTACTTGGCATTGTTCTAGACCCAAAATCTAAATCAGCAAACTTGGATGGAGCAGAGTTATATCAATCAGTCCCTTTATCAATCAGTTGGTGACTGATTAAAGTACCCTTTAATCAGTCACCAACGCAGAAATGTCACTACATACGAGCAGCTCAGACCTGTTTGATAGAGCCAGGAAAAGGACTTTCATATGGGAAAAGCTAGAGCAAGAGAGCAAGAAATTTGACAGCACAGTCTGTGTGGAAGGCACAGAATGGTTCAAAGAAAGGACAGGTCTCATGACAGCCCCAGTTTGCATAGCACCAGAGGAAATAGAAGATGGCAGAATCCCAATCTGTGTTTGGAACATATCGGACAAACCAATTCGTGTATACAGGGAACAGTCAGCAGCCACTGTAAAAGAACTACCAGCAAAAGTGATTCCCCAAATAGCTACAACTAGGGAGTACGATCCGGTCCCCGAAGTGCAGATTGGGAAAGAGTTAAGTGATAGTGAGGTACCTAGAGTAAAGAATCTGCTAAGGGAGAATGCAGGTGTATTTGATTACCCAGGTAACGAAGGATACACTACAACCGAAACTCACACCATACCTACTGGAGATGCAGAGCCTATTAGATGTCCACCAAGAAGACACAACTTTTCCTTAATAGAGAAAATCAACGATGCAGTAGAAAAGCACTTGAAAGCCGGGCACATTAAGCCATCAAGGTCCCCCTGGGCCTTTCCCATTGTGCCAGTCATGAAACCGGACAAGACTGTGAGACTGTGTGTTGATTACAAGCCTCTCAATAATGTAACGCAATCTGATGCATTTCCTACTGGAAACATCAACGAAGTACCGGACAACATGGTAGGAGCCCAGTATTTTAGTGTTATTGACCTGGCACAGGGGTACTTACAGGTGTCTCTAGCAGAGAAAGACCAAGCTAAAACAGCTTTCAGTTCCCCAACAGGCTTCTGGGAATGGACACGTATGTGCTATGGCTTAAAAGGAAGCCCCGCCACCTTTGCAAGATTAATGCGAAAGGTTGTCGACCAAATTCCACCTGAACGATTGGCACTGTACATGGATGACTTGTGTGTTGTGAGTAAGACATTTGATGATCATGTAAGAAATTTACAGCAAGTTTTCGATGCTCTTCGACAACATGGCTTAAGAATCAA
>JBAHVQ010000142.1:1140494-1159064 GCA_036872915.1 Nanipora kamurai
AAGTTTGGTCTTAAAGTGATCTTCGGTAAACCCAGAGTCTTTACAGGTTTACCGAAGATCACTTTAAGACCAAACTTAAAGACATCGCGCTATCAGGTTACAGAAACTTTGCTCCTCCGAACCTTTTGTTAACGCGTGAAACAAAATACTTGACCCGTTAAGTATTTCCTTTGAATGTGACTGCACGGATCAAGTATTTCTTTTCAAATTAGCCCTGATTTCCCATGGCGCACTGTTTTCATAAAAGTGCTTATATTCACATGTGGTTAAGGACTTGGCTTCGTTATGTTTTAGAGACTAATTATCAGAACCTAGTGCAAGAGTTATGGCTTCCGATATGAATAAAACAACAGGATTATATTGTGGATATGCAGCACCATATTATGGTAGGGTAAAACTAGCTGTACAATTGTTTTTATTTTGACTGCAAGGTTACATAAAACAGGGGATATATCTTGAAATTTTTGGGGTTTTTATCGTTTCGCTACCGTCGCTGACTCATGACCAGTGGGCTGTGTAATAAATCACAGATGACATCCAACAATAATTCTAATAATTATTGGCATAGAGACAGTGAGATCTAAAAAGACTGGAACGATAACTGCAGATTGAATTTTGAAGCTGACCATGGAGTCCCAGCGACCCAAAAACGCAATCAGCTACCAACCAGCTATCCAGATACCCGACAACACAGACACTGATCAACTCAGAAACCCAGAGATTGCACTACTCGGCCAGAAACCCAACAATCCAAACAGAGCATATTGACAATGCTAAGTTCCCAGTGCAATGTGGGTGGGTAGTCCCAGTCTTTACCGGGGAAAATTTTTTGTTACGTGACCAAAATTAGAATTTCAAATTAAGTGCCAACCTGGTCGTTTGCTCCATGGGTAGTTTCGAACTACCCATGATGCATAGCAAACTTAGTAACGTAAATAAGGTTTATTAGACGCAGAAAACGTCAACGACCAAGAGTGCTGCTGATCCTGGTTTATAATTTTCCTTTTTTTAATTAATGAATATTAGCGTCCTTGCATGTTTTACACTTTTTAAGATGATCACCATGAGTGTAATCAGATGTCACCTGACCTGCTATTGAGCTCTTGCAGGAGGTGTCAAAGTCGTCATATTGCATGACAGCTTCAAAGGTTCAACGTACATACATACATACATACATACATACATACATACATACATACATACATACATACATACATACATTCAACAACGTTTAGTAGATTGAATAATCAATGATAATTCTTTAATTTAGCACCCGACCGGAAAAATGCGTGAAAGAGCGCAATATGACCCAAGACACAATCTCAGGAAGAATATTCCCTGGAGTTTTCCCTCCTGGGTGGAATATTCTGGAAAATTATCTTTCGTCAGGAATTTGGCCTTCTACAGATCAATTTTTTCGTAGCACTTCCTCTTAATTCTCCGAAATTAGATCCTTTCAAACTTTTTTCGTCAGTTTTTCTATGCCTAATTCCTGGCAGTTTCGCAACACTTTTGGTTTTCTGCCAGCAATTCAATACTGCCAACGCATTACTCTACTTTCATATAATTATTTTATTTTTCATGTAATTTATATTATTAGCTGTTCTTTCTTTAGTGTTATTTATATAATGAATAGATTTTCGCATTTTTTCTTTGTGCAAACACGCAGTAAATATCCCCTTGTGCATATAAACAGTTAATTACTTAAAAGGTTTAGTGGCTCAGGACTTTCAGTGGACTTTCATAAAACCACAGTGCGTGACTTGTAAAGAACCACAACTTTTAGCAAAGGAACCGTTTTTTTTTGCTACCCACTGTGCAATAATCGTAATCTATAAACTGTACCAATATTATGCCATGAAACATTTAATAAAGCTCACCCCCACAATTCACTGTTTCAATCTTTAAATTCTTTAATCTTTATTCAACTCATTGTTAGTCAGGACAGTGATAATCTTTCAAGAGTGTGAATACCACTAGTCACAATCCTTATCGCTTTAACTCTTTCAGTACCAAAGTCGCCCACAGTCGACCTTTTCATCATTTTACTCTGACTAACGCCAGACCATTTTACTTATCAATGGGACAAAATCTGGCAGTGAAAGGATTAAGGAGATAGTTTTTAACTTATTTCTGTCAAGAGGTCTTCCCTTGACCAGTATAAAATCGTCTGGCGTTACCCACACTAAAATCAGTAAAGACCCACGGTGACGGGAAACAGTTAAGGAGATAGTTTTTAATTAAATGTGTATATATCTTAATTTCTAAAGACCAGCGTTTCTTACAGTAGTTTAGCACGGTAAACAAATTGTGAGTGAGTCAGGACAAAAGGTTATTAATTCACCAATGTTAATTCATTTGATCAAAGATTAAAAATGGCTTGGAAAGCTTGATCGTCCACTCGGCATCTTCGACCCCCTGGTTACAAACCATTAATTGTAAAGATTTTTCTGAGGCCCGTTTACACGGAAACGATCTCTCACTGTTTTCGTCCTCGGTTCTGGTTTTCTTTTTTCGGAATGAAATTTTGCTCTGTCAACACGGGCCGAACCATATCATTCACAACGTTCTATTTTATAGTCCACTTTTTAAAACAATCCAGATTTTGGACTGTATTGGAAAATTTCGATCCGCTCCCCACGTTTTCGAACAGTTCAACGTGGAACGGAACGCTTAATGCCGCCTTTGATGAAAATGAAATCACACCAAACCATCAGCCATTTAAAAACCTATCAATCAACTCGGTAGTAATGTCAAAGAGACTACAGTTATATAATTAAGAATTATACGTGAAACCTCGTTGCTTTGCAATATTGTGTTCTTCAATAATATAAAACACGATTGAAATTATACCTGAACAATTAGAGGCATCTTTTCTTCATCCGTAATTCTCTCGACCCGAGAACTCGGACTCCCATTTCTTCGTTACAGGTTTCGTTGCCTCTGTTCGCATTCTCATCGACCATTCGCTTTCAACTGGCCATTCCGTTTCAACTTCATAAATAGTTATCTTGTTTTAAATTTTTTTCCCATGAGCAGTATCCGGAACAACGATGAAGCTTATGTCATCTATAAACTTACTTTGATCAACCCCGAACGATTTTACTTGGTAAAGTGAGATTTTTGGATTGGGAAAGGCATTTCGTCGTCTTTGAATAAATTATATAGCAAATACAAGTATTTACTCTTCAAATGTAAACTATTAACGTCACAATGAAATCCCATCGGACAACTCCTTTGTTTGCAAATATGAAACGCGACCTCCCTCTGTTAGCTGCTTAGAGGCTTTGACCTGGCTATAGATGGTTTATACAACCAATCCGTTGAGATTCAGGAGACAATAATTACGTGGCCATCTTGGTTGTGCATATAATAGAATGGCCACAGATTAAGCAGCGAATGCCTGCGAGTTGTACAGCTGATAACAAATTTACTTATGCATGCTGCATACCAGAAATACAGATGAATACTTATACCATGTAAACTTACAAAGACATAATGCTCTCGATGCGTTCAATAAGGTGTACTTACAAAATATCTCGCCATAAATTAAGTAAAAACCATTTATTACTTTTCCCTCATTACTTCTTCCCTATGACTAAGTATTTTCTCACGAAAACATGAACCAATGTGGTTGCACACAACTTTACCTCCTCAAACTCCTTTCATGACTTAACTGACTGCCATATTTGTGATAAAAATGTCCTTCCTTTTGCCGTTGAATCATTGGTAGTTACTCTGTCGCTCCGAGAGTTCGATGAAGGAATGTCGACCTTACGACTCTTTCATCCTTCTCAATGTTGGTCTTCTTTTTCTAAACACGAGACCATTTGAGACCATGCGAGTTACACGACGTCATCTTGCCAAGTACAGCTGAAACAATGCTAGTTAACTCAGGGGAATATACTAATAATTTAATGCACTTGAGTAATCCAGTCATTGTCTCTGCCCTACTTGGCAAGATGGCGCAGGCGACCATGAAATTTTCTAAGTAAGCGCATTATCATGCACAAGTATGGCGTCGCAATAAAATTAGAAAAAATGTGTTTCCTCGAATAAATAGGCAAATAACTTATTTTTCAAATTTGCTAAAGTTTCAAAGGATTATATAGTGTGTATAAAAAGTCACCCCTTTAAAAATTATCATTGTTATTCTTTAGATATCTCTTGTTGTAGACTTGTAGATAGCCTTTTTTTGTTGGCACATTGTACAGCCTGTGCCAAAAAAGAGCTATACCTTAATCATGCTTCGTTAATATTCTTTGCAAATTACGATTTGTACAGCAAGTGATTTCTGAAGAACAATCATAATTTTTAACAGGGCAGCGTTTTTTTATACACGCTACAGTGTGTATAAAAAAACGCCATTATACATAATGGCATCGTGGCTGACATGCAAAGAACGTAAATGATAAATACAAATGTGAATATAGAAGCTGCCAAAAAGGAGATTACTGTATTCTACTAAAACTTGCACGATGTTTTCATGTACCATCACGTATATCTTTCCGTGGATTACAGTTACACATAGCTTAAATTCTTTAAATGTACTTGTCAAGCAAAGAATGTAATCTTGTGTGTAATACGTTGTTCATCCATCATTTCACAGATCTCGAAAAATTATTGCAGTTTACGTATGGAGACCGCTATTACCTCCAGGCTAGCCAGAAAGGTAAAAGAATTTCTCTGTCACTGTGGTGACATTTGTGGTCAGGGGCGGCAGAAGTCAATTTTTTGGGGGGGGCACAAGGAAACAAATCACAAATAGGTTAAGGGGATAAAGAGGCGGACAAGTCCGTTTGGCAGTTTGAATACACCATCCTCTGTTGTTTGCGCACACCAATTCGAAATTTCGCAGCGAAAGATAAGTAAACTCAAAAACAAGGAAGGACTACATTCCTATTTCAGGTAGAGGCTAAAAAGTAACCGAAAATTGTATTATTCCTTTATGAAATAAAGTAGTAAAGTCTCATAAGGTATAAAATTATTGGGGGCCCAGGCCCCCTTACTGATTTTTTGAGGGGCCTGTGCCCCCGCGGCCCCCGTGGTTCCGCCGCCCCTGGTGGTAATGGTAACACTGGTAGTGGTTGTATACCGTTTTAACCTTATGTCGTACATGTTATTGACGGCGGAAAATTTAGAATTTTTCGCTCTACACCTGAAAAATTAGTATTTGCAAATTGGCAAGAGAATTAGAAAATTTAGAGACAAGAGAAACTGAGATAATCATGATGTTAGTGAAGATGATGGCGTCAATAATGATACTGATAATGAAGTATTTTCCTTTTTTGATCTTTATTTTTCTTTTTATTGGACCAGAATTTGAAGATATGTTCGATGCAAAAGATAAGAAACACAAAGAACCTGTTGTGGAGGTAATGTATATCAATGAGCAATATATTACCCGCGGGAAACATAGCTCGATTTTCCAGTCTGCTTTTCTTCAAAAGAAGTCGATCCCACAAAAACATTTTCCTGTCACTAACCCCCGAAATAAGGACGCTCAAGATCAAGCTAGGTGTGAAGCATAACCGCCAAGTATGCAGATAACTTTAGACAAGGATTGTTCGAATAAAGTTGTATTCATCATTCTTCGGTATTTAGAAAATCTATTGAAAAGTAATGCATGTTTCATTTCACCACAAATACAGTTGTCTTATGTTTAAGGGGTCCCTTACGCCTAAAGCAGGGGCGCAACCAGAATTTCTGAACGAAGGAAAGTAAAAAAAAATTAAATAAATGCTACACTATTATAGAAGATGGGCCACTAGAAGTCAGATGACACAGGAAGATTACTTTCGGTATTTAAACCAGGGACAAGCCAGTCGGCATTGACTTTCTAGACTGCAAGCCGTTTGGTGTCGGCAAATTTTTAGACGTTAATTTTGTTATTGATGTTAATTTGGCATAGAAATTAATTTTATTTTGGAGGTTAGAGTTTTTCTCAGTCCATGGCGTTCCACAATTTGATCAGCAAGATCTCCCTAGGCTATAAAGTTCATATCCAAAATTTCCGCACGACTGGAAAAGCATGGGGCGAGCGATTTTTGACGTCATTTAAGGCAGACCGTCTGTAAAGTACATAGGAAAGCCCCTCTTAAATGACTTCACAACTAGGGCTCAGTCTCCTTTAACAAGCTGTCGGTTTGTGTATCATCATTAGCAAAATTTTGCCCGTTTTGCTAACTTCAACAAGAGGTGTACTGAAAACAAAATAAGCAAATTGAATTCTGGGATTGGAAACCTGGTTTCTCCACCATTGTCTGTTAAACTCTATTTAAAACGAAATATCTGGATATGCACTTTGACAGCACCAAACTGCAATCTCAAAATACAAAAATACATTTAAAACTATAAAGAACGACGTAGAAAGTTATTTGATATCCACTTACGATGTCCAAAAATTCTGGACAACAGCAATGTGAAAAATCTAAAATCGCGTATTTGTTGGAAATAATTCGCCAAAAGTAATTTTCATATCATTCGAAACAAATTTCGAACTATGGTGACAATATAACTTGAACCATGCCCTGTAGTTTGGTCGTGTGTATTCGTCGATTACCTTTCGAGTGATTTTGATGGATAATGTAGAAGACTTATACTACTTTTATTTCTTACCATACTGTTTGTCGAAATTCCCATGACCACGTACTTAATTTACATATTATAAGAAGGAAGATTGGTGATTGCCATAGTTCAAATAAAACCTCAAAGAACTCTCGATGACAAGTTCTGTCGTTTTAAGCGTCCTTCAAAACAAAATGAAGGTCATTGGTAAAACAACATTATTCGATTTGAGTCTTCAAACTAAATCTTTTACGGCACAACGTGAACTTGCTTTCTGGTAAAATTTAAACTTACTTTACAGCTTTCATCTCAGAAACTGATCGAAATTGCCAAACAAGCTTTAAAAAATGGGGATTTAGTGATCGCAGAACAATGTCTGGGCAAGGCAGTACGAAAAGAGAAGTTGGAGAATGCTTCAAGTGAGAGAAATATCGAGTCGTATTTCTATTTGGCAGAGGTATTAGAGAGGACATCAGAAAAAGATAACGTAGAATTACTCCAGAGGCAAAGATTCTTACTTCAGGCCGCAGCACTGTACAACTTCGTAAAAAACTGTGCGACAAAAAGTACCGCAAAAAGTGATTTCTCAAAAAAAATGATGAACCGTGTTTCTCAGAAAATACTAAATGTCCAAGATAGCCTGGTCCTCTCTGTCGACGGAAGTCCGGTGAGCTGCAAGTTTAATACTGAGAATAAGAAAAAAGTGCTAGCAAAGTTGCGAGAAGATGCCAAATGCTATTTGAAAACCGTAGAAGGCAAACTACCGAACGAAACCGGTAACGACGAAGAACTTCGCGACATGTTTGTCGAGCAAACAACAGAGATAAGAACTTTGTTCAAAACAATATCATCGAGAATAAAAAAGCTCTTAGCTGGAATCATTCAGGAAGGCTTGGAAGTCCTTGGCACACCGCCGTGCGACTACGAAATTATTGTCCTTGGATCTCTAGCTCGAGAAGAGATGACGCCCTATTCTGATCTAGAATGGGCAATATTGACTAGCTCAGAAGAAGAGAAGTGCAAAGTGTTCTTCCGTAATTTAACAAACCTTGTCCATTTGCAGGTAAGGACTATAAGGATAATTATTATAGGGCAACGTTGGTTTTCTGGTCTGTACGCAAAATGACGCACGCTGATTGGCTGCCTAGTTGTGCAATAAGTTTTTCGTGCAAACCGGCTAGCAGTTCGAGGCGCGAAATGTGAGTTCCTTGTCCGATTTATACATTTTCCCGGCCATATAATAAATTCCTTATTAACCGCGTTTGTTCGGTCTGTACGAGAAAGTGTTCGCCCTCGGAATTTACGCACAGACCTCGCTCCTTCGTCGCTCGGTCTGTACGAAATCCTTGGGCAAATACCTTCCCTTGCAGACCTCACACTCGGTTAATAAGTAATCAATAATAAAGATCGCGTCTTAGAAAAGTTATGGAGTTTTACAAAAAATGTAAATTTCAAGGACTTTTCAAGCGCTCTTGAAAGCCAAAATTTGGTTCAAGGAGTTGCACGAACCCTGCATGGAGTAACACACAGAAACGTCGAGCTTCACAAAAAATTAAATCGTTTTGAACAAAAAGCCTCTAGCCACTATTAAAATATACAGTGTATAATAAAACGTATCAAATTAGTATTATCGGTATTAAAATATTACGTGGGAAAAATGTCCCTTCAAATAAGAGCACCGCCCACTTGAAAGATCTATTCGTCAGACAACTGGAAAATGTTGGTCCCCCTCAAGTCAGGGATGTCCCACGACCCCACAGGACAACACTGATTAGCTCCAACAAGCAGAACTGTAAAACTTTCTCCCGTTACTCGAGTGAGAGATATTATTGCCCAGCAATTAGCTTTAAGCAGAGCAAAAACAAAACATTACTTTGAAATGTATTTTAATGCTAACGTTTCGTTACTATACGTAACATCATCAGAGTGATAGAGCTATAATGTTGATTATGTAACAGTCATGTGACAGTTATGATATTTATACCTCGGGCAACATTGTAATTCTATCACTCTGACGATGTTACGTGTAGTAACGAAACGTTAGCGTTGAAATACATTTCAAAGTTATGTTTTGTTATGGCTCTGCTTAAAGCTATTTGCTGGGCAATAATATTTCTCAGTCTTCGATTCCCGCCTGGTTCCTCTATTGCTAAGATTTCTTCCGTTATTTAATGTGTCTCGTACGTTTGCAGATAATTAATCTCGGGGAAACCATTCTACCCTGCATGGATATCAAAGCACTAAATGGAGAATGGTTTTATGACGACGTAACTCCACGGGGGGTGTCGCTCGACGCCTTTCTTCCGCAGGCAAGCAAGACTCCTCTAGGAAATACACAAGACTTTGAACTTATTCATACTCCTGCTAAGATGGCCGATTTTCAGAGCAACTACTGGTACAAGAAGAATCCCGGCTTAGGAGAGATTCTTTTGACCGTCGCACCGCTTGAAGATGACAAACACATTTTAGTGGAGAAATATAGAATTGAGGTGGAAAAATTCCTGGGTAGTCCCTGTGATCTGGAAGACTGCCATCACAACGTTTCAAGCGGCAATCGCTTGACCCGCGGAGCTTGCCGAGGATTATCCACCCTCAGAAAGGATGTTTTCCGGTATGGAGTAACAATGTCGGAAATGAATGACGGAAAGTTGTACGACGTTAAGAAAGAAATTTACCGGTTGACAGATCGTGTGGTGGCAGGTCTTGCCAAATGTTTTCGGATCGCAGGAAATGGAGCTTTTGAAATTCTTGATGGGTTGAGTGACAGGGGAGTCATTAGGCCAAGTGCGAGAGATAACATTGCCAGTGCTGTAGGAATTGCGCTAAAACTGAGATTGAATACCTACCTTGAAGCCGGAAAGCAGCAAGAAGAAATAAACGCACAGCCTACTGAAGGAGCCATTACAAGCGAAGCCATATTCGCCTATCGTATGCCAAGAGAAAAGGAGCTGTTCCATTTTTTCTATGTTACAATTCCTCTCTACGAGAAGCTGTATCGATTTTGCAGCGACGACAAGAACCGCTCACATTGCTTTTCTGATGAATTGTTTTTCGATCACTCCGACGCTACCAAAGGACAGACGTATTGTCGCGTCGTAAATTACTCCAAAGCTCTTGAGTGTTACGAACGTGCGCTTGAATCTGACCCCGGGAACATTGACATAGAGCTAAATCAAATCAGAATGGAGTTCATGATGAAAGATAGCGAGAACGCAATAACATCGATAAAGGGAAAACTGGATGCCTTACTTCAGAAGGTACGCAGGAGATACGATCTTCCAGAAACCCCAAGACAGAACAACCTTGACCATGCCGAAGTCGACTTTTGCAGCGATTTGGCCGAATGCAAACAAATGCTGGTGGACAATCGGCAGTTAGTACAAATCTTCCTTCTAAGTTCTCATATTCACCAATTCCTAGGGGATCTCAAAACAGCGAGATTGATTCTTGATCAATGCATGAAGATGGAATACAGGCTAGGCTTTGATAGCAATAGTTTGCAGACATTGATGACCCGACTACATCTAATAGAATTGACAATTACATCTGAAGGAGGCCAGGTTAAAGAGGACCAGTTCAAGGAACTTGTTCCTGAACTAACTTCTTTAATAGAGAGCGAAGGAGTAAGTTTTAAAGGCTTAGTGTGGCTTACCAAGCTCGGTGAATTTCTCCTATATCAAGGCAAACTAAATGAATCCTACCGATGCTTGCAACGAGCATTGACTATGGGGCGCACACTGTGCGGTGTCAATCCCAACCTTATCGTCGCCCATACTTTACTGTTGCTTGGCATTGTTGCAACAGGTTTATTTTTGCTGGAGGAAGGCAAATTCTATCTAGAGCAGTTGTTGCAATTGCAACCACCTTCAGGCACGCAGGCTTGGCTGATCATCTTCAAAGTAGTTTACCGCTTCTTGGGAATCATCTGTGCCAACACAAATCACCACCAAGAAGCAATATCTAATCTCCAGAAAGGTTTGGCGGTAAAGACCTGTGAAACAAGCGTGCATTTCTGTTTAGATTGCCTTGTGTACTGTGAAATGGCCAAATCGTGGTACGTGTTAGGTTCACACGAAAAGGCTTGTCAGTCAGCTTCAGAAGCAGAAGAATGTCTTAAAAAAATATTCGACGTAAATGCAAGAGCAATGCTGACCTGTTATGTCACAAAGACTTATCTAGAGGTGGGTAAAAACAAGGAAGCAATGAAACTGATGAAGCAGGAGCTTGAACAGCTTGATTTGCAGTCCGACGCTGGTCTCAAAGCCCGGTACCTGTACTTTCTCGGAGACCTTTATATGAGACAAGGTATCTCAGCAGATGCTGAACATTACTTCAAGAAGGCTTTAGATATTCTCGAAACCAGGAAAGCTGACGTATTGTACATCGTGGAATGCCTGTTGAACATTTCAAATATCTTTTTGGAAAACGGTAAATTCTCTGAGGCAATTAGCTACGTGGATGACGCTTGGAAATACGTCTCGACGATGACGGCTAATCAACAGAAGTGTTCCTTCCTGAAGAGGATTGCAGATTGCTGGGAGAAGCTTAGCATGGGTTACCAAGCCCAAAGGTGTTTGGAGGAAGCACTCAGGATATGCAAAGACTCAATGATTACTTCAAAGGTTGAGCTGACTGAGTTTGATCTTCACGTCAAGTTGGGTAATTTGGCAGAAAGCGTCAGTAACCCAACGTCAAGGAATGCAGAGATTTCTTTATCAACAGAACAACTGAGGAAAGCCAAGCGATATCACTATGACCAAGCCGGCAAAGTTTTGCGACGGATCACAGCATCAGGAAGCTTTAATTCGGCGATCCTTATTCTATTCGCATACCTGGCCTCGAAGTATGATTCCATTGATCTACTAGAACAGGAAAAACTTTTGCTCGAAGCTCTTAAAATGAGCGAAGAAATCTACACGACTGGGCAAGTCAATGAGACGGTCGCTTCCGTTTTAATCAGCCTTTCCGATGTTTACTTGCAAAAAGAGGATTACGAAAACGCCTCAAACTGTTTAGATCGTTCCCTGAAGATGGAAATGGAAATACATTCATCAGATCCGTATCACTCCCACATCTCGAACAACATTTCAATTCTTTCCAGCCTTTACATGGAGTACCCCGGCAGCAAACAGTTACAGGAAGCGGCCCATTCCGTTGTGAAATTCCTCGAACGAGAAAACAAGGGGGAAGGGTCAACCAACGATGCGAACAATGCAAACGGTTTCGTGGCAATAGCTCAGTTGTTTGTCTGTTTAGGGGACTTCGAAAGAGCTGAGAAGTTCAACCGAAGAGCAAGTGACATTTTCGTAAGAATTGAGGAAAGTGATGTAACCAAGAGAACATTGTTAAACACAGAAATGTGCCACTTAATGACAAAGATTTTAGAACTCGTGGGTGCAAACCCCATGATGATGCCGCTCTTCAAGGCAGCACTTTCTTCGGGACGACTGGCGGCTTTACTTAAATCCAGAACGGCAAATACAGCAAGTCCCCAGTTAAATGTAGCATTTCCTATTGGTAAGTTCTTGAAGAATAGCATGTCCACAACAGTTGATGATGGAAACTCGTCTAAGATAAATAGGGGGGATAACAAGGCGCTACCATTTGATGGCCAAATAACTGAAAGCGATGAGGCAGCATCAAGATGTACCAAACCAGTGTCCGCCGATGCAAGTATTTATGAGGTGTCAACGCGCTCAAACAAAAAGGGTACTGGCTTGGCGGAGGATCAAGTATCACCACAACCAAAAGGAGTGCCAGCAAACGAAGTCACAGACGCCACTAGTTTAATAGCGACTCGTTTTTCCCTTAACAGTAACATGCCGAATGAAAGTGGAAACTGGACAAGTCCTATCACGAAGTCCGAAAGAATGCCTCAAGAAAAATCCAACAGAGCTACAATTCCGAATGTTTTTCCAAACAAGTCAAGGAAATCATCATCAACTGAGAAGAGCGAACTGAACTGTGACATGGCTTCAAATTCTCGCGCACATCGGGATGCCATCGAGAAAAACGACTATTCCTCTCCTGGAATACAACCCCCTAGCTGCGGCATGGAAGAAAACTTGAACAAAGGCGACAGTTGTCATAGAAACCGCGAGGAAGTTTGTGTTCCTGAGACAGTGGCATTGGATGATAGTGTGAAAAAGTCACCAGAGAACAAAATCTTTGAATCAAAAATGCATAGTTTGGCCCCGTTGATGGATTCTATCAAATATGACTTAACTCAGGGTAACATGCTAGAGGCTGAGAAGAATTTAGAACACCATTTATTTCCTTTCTTCATGTCAGCGTTCGAGAAAGTTGGTCAAGATCCCGTTCAGTCATTCTTAAATGAAGCTCTCCGAACAAAGGATGACAACGAAATCGGTTTGACGTTGTTCTGGTTACATCTAGCGACGAAGTATCCATCTCATCCGGAAAGAAAGGCAGAAATCTTGAAGATAACAGGACAATGCCACCTACTTCAACAGCATTACAGAATGGCCGCCATTAGCTTTACGGAAGCGGTTGCTTTACTCAAGGTTTCGGACAATATTAATCAGACCGAGTGTTTAGACAGCTTAATTGGTTTAATCAAAAGTCGAATGTATTGCAACGACCCAGAAGACGCTTTGCTTGCCTGTCAAGAAGGAATAGCATTAACGTCGGCCATGGAACCTGGACTAGCAAAGTATAAACACCAAGTGCAGTTGCTCCATCTAGCCGCGAAGTGCACGTTTAAATTGAGTTCGCATTTGCCAACACAAGACCAGGGTTTAAGAAAAGTAGTGTTGTTTTGTCAGCAAGCTCTTTCCGCGAGCAAAGAACTAGACGACCGTACGGGCTCCAGTAATCTGATTGAGGAACTTGGTGGTTCTGACCGAGGAGAGTCCTTTGCTTTGAAGTGCGAAACCGAACTGCTGTTGGCCACCTCACTCACGAGGCTCAAGGACTCACAAGAAGCACGAAGGATCGTCAGGGAGATGAATGAATTTCTTGGAAACATCGCCGTTGTTTTCGAAACGTTCTCCAAGGACACGTGGCCAGGTGGTCATGTAAGTTTCTTCAAGATCTATCGACGTTTGTTTTCCTGGATTGGCCAGGCGTTAGTGATGTCTGGGAAACTAAATGTTGCTCTAGATCCCTTGAAGAAATCCCTCACTGCGTTTTTGATTGGTTTTTCCATGGACATTATAGCCCCTCCGGAAGAGGTCTTGGCATTAATGGACACAATCACCGTAAGTAAGAGCGCTGCCGCACAGATGGACCGCTGCCCACTTCAACAGACTCTCGATCTTTGCAAACAAGTACTCCTAGAGCAAGATATCGATTTCACAAAAATCCAGAATTTCTTCGGAAGTTTGGGAAATCTCTACGTAGACTGTGGGAGGACTAACGATGCAATTGTTGTCTATGAAACTGGACTAGCAGTGGCCGAATGCATGGATTACACTGATGCAAACAGCAGTCGTCGACAAATGCTCTTGTATCTTGCTGGAACCTACAGGTTGCAAGCCATGAAAAATACTGGAAAAGTTGCAGCAGAGCAACGTTGTTTGGCCAAAAAGTATTACCTAACCGCACAAACGATTAAGGACAGCAGTTTCGCAACAGACCTTATTTTTGCTTACTTTCTCGCTGAAGATGGGCGATTGGAAAAGGCCATTCACGTGCTTGAGAAGATAACAGATGACGGCGTAAGATTATGGAATGAGAACATGTTTATTTCGTACCACAAACGCACTCTTTTTGGCCCTGGCGTGCGAAAATATATTGAATCCTATGGGCAGCTGTTGGCACCGATTGGAAACTTAGTGTACACCCTACTCACACACGTGTGGGTGGCAATGGGGAAACGGAAAGAAGCCGTTAGGGCGTTTGAGAAGCTTTCCACAAACGGTAGAGATTTGCGGCAGCCTTTTGACAATCGACCACCGAGTCTCCCATTCTTGCTTTGCTTTTGTCAAAGAAGTTTACAATCTCTGATCGGAGATGGAAGCCACTTGCAATTTGTCGATTCGGACTATCCACTGTCGACAGCAAATCTTGCGAAAATGTATTACGAACTTGGTGAGTTCGAGCTGACGCTGGAGTACTGCAACAAAGCCATGAAGTCAAGTGAGGGGCCTGAGGCACTAGATGGGGTTCAACGTCAGCTTTTGTCGCTTCGTCTTGCAGGGAATGCTCTGTTGATGTTGGAGAGAAAAAACGAATCCTATTCGTACTTTACTTCTTTCCTCAATATACTTCAAAACCAAACGAACATCTTGAATTTACCATTTGAAGAACAGCAGGCTATTCTAGCAAAGTTCTTCTTTGCAAATGGATATTATGTTTACCGATCGCTAGGAAGGCTCTTGGTAGGACGCGGAAACGTTGACGGTGCAATGCAATGTTATGAGCATTGTCTAGACTTGGATCGGGACTATATCTGTGATCAGAACCTGGTGGGTACTCTTGCGGAACTTTACCAAATGAAAGCCTTCACGACGGGCAAAGATGAGGAGGTGGCGCACCAAAGGTGGATGAAAAAAGCCCAGCACTGTTTCCAGGAATTATACCGCAGGAATACGAAACTCACGCCATTCGTGGAGGGAGCCTTTGGATCATTTCTTTGCCGAACTGAAAGCCTTGATGAAGCTGTTTTTCACTTTGAAAATGTTCTAAACGGGACGGACGATTCGTTGATTGCCTTTGCAAATGAAGATAAGCCTTTGCTAAGCGAGCATCTGCAGCGTGAAATCGAAACAAGAAGCTCACTTCTGTTACCCATAAAAATCTACGTGTACAATCAGGCGGCGTTGGCATATTCGAGATTGGGTAAAGATGATGATGTTCGAAAAACGATTCTTCGGATGAAAGAGCACGTCGATCGTTTAGAATCTAGTCCTTACTTTCCCCTCATCCTCTCGGTCTTGGGTTACACGTACCAGGAGACTGGAAACAAGAGAAAAGCAGCAGAGATATTCACCGCCGTGCTGGAGATTTCTCCAGATCACCCACCTGTAAAACTGGCACTGGACAGTTGCAACAGAAGAAATTTGGCCAATTATTTAAAAAAACTTTTGAAGCATTGATCACAAGTATCTCTTTTTAACATTAAAACTGGAAACAATTTACTAACAATTACGAATACTCTGAAAACCAACACATTATTTCGTAGATCAGGCATGCTCAATCTACAGTTTAATCAAAGCTGCAGACTTTACTGGGACAATTCGAAAAAGGAAGATTATTAAAGTCTTAGGAAATTTTTTCTGATCAAACCGTGGAACGCCATGGAATCAAAAAAACTCTGAGCTCCAGAAGGGACTCGAACCTAAGACTTCCTAAGACTTTAATCGTATCAAACTGCAAACTGAAAATTCAAGGAAGATTATATTGCGGTTTTTGAACCGCGGGCGCAGACCCTCTGTATGCATGATTGAATCGTGATTTCTTACGAAGGCAAACGTAAGTTTCATTGGATATGGTTGTACTAATACACAAAGACATAATTTCTACGAAGAAATATCAAATGTTCTTGGCTGTGCGCTTCACCAGTGCCATCTAAACCTTTTTTGAAGGGACACTTGCGTATTCTAAACATATAAGGCAATCAAAGTCAGGGCCCTTTTTATCAAGCGGTCCCTTTTTATGAAAAGGTTGAGCATACCTGCTTTAATCTTTCAGTAAGTTGAAAGTTTTCGAAGAGTTGAAAACGTTTTTAAATTTGTAAACATTCTTCTTTGTTACTTAAGACTGTAAAGAATTTGCCGCAGTTGTTGGGAATAAGACATAAGCGATTGGAGATGATCTGTTCTCAAGAACTTTAAGCGGAATTAAAAGAATTAAATTAAATCTTTCCAAAAATTTGTTTGAAGGGCAAAAACCTTTGTCTATGGAGTTCTTTCTTATCGTATTTCATTTTACTTCGTTGGCGCTAGTTCAAGTAATTTTAACCCGCCGTTTCCTAGCAAACTTGATAAGCCCCTAGTTTTACAGCGGTAGGTATACTTGGGTGAACCGAAATCGACGTACATAAACCTGTCTACGAACACAGCTACAAGCCGCGATAATTTGCTTCGGCAGTCCTCTCGCGTGTAAATGGACTCCACGCACGTCCAATCTCCCAGCAGGCAGCACCTTCCAAAATTAATACCCTCGCACTGCGCGGGAGGGAATAACTACAATATTGTAATCTGGAGCTATTAAAATTCTTATTGCACGAGAAGTCATTTCAACGACTTGTCCTGCGGGCTTGACTATGGAAACAGAACATTCGAAAGCAATTAAGTTAAGTGAATATAAGTTTGTAGAAGCACCACAGTATTTATTTAAATCATGCTGAGCTTTCGACTTGACTCAAGTCGTCTTCAGAGCAATTACCAGCCTGGTTGTTGGCTGGCGTCACATAAACAAAACCATGCACTACAACTGACGTGACATGCAGGCTGTGCTGACGTATCGTTTACCCTCCTCGATCGTGATGAACAATGGAACAGCGACGACCAGGTGCTGTTCAGTGGCTGACCTTCTTGGGAGATTGCTGAGTGTTTAGCAACTTTGATAGATTATCTCATTCTTCTTGAGAAGTAATTTCTGTCACAAACTGGAAGCTCAAGCTCATTTCTTTTCAAGAAGAATGAGAGAATCCATGGAAATTGCTAAACGCTCAACAATCTTTCAAGAAGTTCAGCCACTGAACAGCACCTGGTCGTCGCTGTTCCATTGTTCATCACGATCGAGAAGGGTAAACGATACCTCAGCAGAATAGTTCGTCAGCACAGCCTGCATGTCACGTCAGTTGTAGTAGGTGGTCTCGTTTATGTGACGGCTGGTAATTGCTCTAAGACGACTTGAGTCAACAAGTCGAAAGCTCAGCATGATCTGAATAAATACTGTGGTGTTCCTACAAACTTATATTCACTTTTCTACTGACAACACGCAAACTTTCAAGGAATTAAGAAATTAAGTTGTCAAACACTCGAACGCATTGTTTAATCGACGACGAGGAACATTATCTGAATAATATATGATTGATAATCAAGACTGTTTGATTTAGTTAACATTAAATAACCGCACTTTCAGAACGTTTTCGAGCCATCATTGGCTTCACAACGTTTGATGGTCGACGAGCCAACATAACTAGGTTCAACCACCATTTTGTAACCGCGGTGAACACGATTGTAGCACTCCTCCAGTTTTTCAGTTCAAATGTTCGAACAGACCAGAACAACTTCATGTTCTGTTCCAAAAGGCTTGATGAGCTGCATTCCCGAAGAGTAAAATTGCTGGAACAATCACGAGCAATTCAGCTGACTTACCGCATTGAAATTCTAACAACTTGACTTCCTCATCAATGCAGTCACGAACTTTGAGACTTTTATGCGTGTAGCTCAGCAAGCCAACCTGGGCAACGATCTTTTCTTTCATTGTTTCACAATGCTGAAAAAAACGTGTCGGTACTGTTTTGGGAAACAACATAGGAAGTCTCTTGGAACTGAGTTATCATTCGCTGAGTTTAACCACTTATTTCAGCAATCATCCCTCAAAATATCGTATTGAAATTTGCTTCCTTTCTGTATGTGTTCCGCGTGCGTCCTGTCTCTGCTGTTGTATATTGTTCTTGAATAAAAATCACAATGCATCCAGATGATCCCAATAGCCTCACTCGGATGATGTAACAGCCTCACTCGAACTCAAGGAAACGTACAGCGCTCGTAACGACTGATCAGCTTCAACACGACTGAATCTCCACACTATCTTTAGTCAACTTACAAGCGCTATTGGTAGAGCACGTTAAGAAGGAACGTTTCCTCATTCTTTCCATCTTGATCGTAAAGAAACATTAATACTTGGATTTGACTAGGAGTCTGGCGAGGTTGAAAACGCAAGCTGATACTTTGAGACTCTCCTGGTCCAAGCTACCACAAAGTTTAATAGAACGTCAGAGATTCAAGAATGGATAACAGAAATGAATGAACGAATGAATTAATGAATGAATGAATGAATGAATGAATGAATGAATGAATGAATGAA
>JBAHVQ010000142.1:1161292-1174757 GCA_036872915.1 Nanipora kamurai
GTATACAGACATTGATTAAACCTTAATTTCTTTTGAATTTTCCTCATGAATTGTTGATGAGTTTTAGAATGTTTATTATTACTGTTTCAGTCGCTGTTGCTGTTGATGTCGTGGGTGTTGTTATTGTTACTGTTGTTGTTATTGTTAATGAAGCTGTTTGAACTGAAAGTGCTCCAATTGCTATACTATGTATAGTTTGTGGAACACGACGTTTTATTTTAGTGCTAAGCTTTCGACCTGTTGACTTAGGATTATATCAGTCTGATGGAGCCCTGAGTCAACAGGTCGAAAGCTTAGCATTAAAATAAAACGTCGTGTTCCACAAACTGTGCGTAGTATATCAATTATCACCATGCAAAACTTTAAAGGATTGCTTCTGTTGCTGTCTCTGCAGTTGTCACTGATGCTTTGGATCGGTTGCTGGGGCTGTTGCGATTGCTGTTGATGTTGTTGCTGTTTCTGTTTTATTGTTTATGTCGTTGCTGTTGTCGTTGCTGTTGTCGTCGCTGTTGTTTTAGTGCTGCTTATGTTATTGTGGTCGTTAAATCTTTTTTGTAGTTGCAGTGATTGTTGTGTCGAGGACACTGTCAAATCGATAAGGTTGACAACTTACAGCAAAGTAAAAATGAAAATAAAGGGCACCTTACATTCAATGTAGTGTTTCCAAACTGAAGAACATCTTCGCGGTTTGATTTCAGATAGAACGTTTTACCAACTGGGTACGGATTTTCAAAATGAATCCGCTGAAAGTGAGAAAAGTTTTAAAAGAGTTTTATTGCGTTCTGATGTCACGTCCACGCATTGGCTACTTTCTGTAATCTCGATTCTACATTTTGCGTATGTTCCTTGAGCTCCTTTACTCAGTTAAGTTTCTAATACCTACACGGAAAACGGACGTGAAACCTTAAGCACTCAAGCACTCAGATGGCAGAGGGTAGGTTACAAATATCAGGACAAATAACTCCAAACGTATATTCAAGGCATATTTGGTTAGTATAACTTCAAGTGTAACCTACCTTTTACGACCGGAGTGTTCTGACTATAGGCACTCGCTTCAGCAGTGTCGGATATTTGTAAAATTATCGTTACTTGGTAACATCTACCGAAATCGCGGGAAGATGTTTACAGCGCTATTTTAAATCAGCAGTCTTTCCAAACCTTTGTTATAGAGCTAGAATAAGTGTTAGCGTTAGGGTTAGCGTTAAGGTTAGGATTACGATTAGCATTACCGTAAGCGGCTTTAGGTTAGGGTTAGGTACATAGAAATTACATATTAACTAGAGAGGGCATTGTACCCAAATGTCCCTCAACCGCATGTAACAAATTGAAAGATCGCCATCTTGGATGACTTGGGGGCGAAACGACTTCACTTTTGTGCGTTGTTTTTTCTTTTTTATATAAGAAGAACTCAAAACAAGTAAGGAAATAAGTGGGATTTTCTTTTCAATATATGAACCGTTCTTAATTACGGTGAATTTGACGCTTTTTACAAATTATATCATATTTTTGAGTAAATTCGTGAACGAGGATTATGGGTAAACTCACGAACGTGCACTCTCGAACAGACGGTAAAGGGCCTGGAGACAATCGATTAAACGCCAATTTACTCAAATAACAGATGTTTAATTTGTTACCAATTTTCGGCCCCTATGCCCTCTCTAGCTTATATATGATCTCTATGGTTAGGTATGGGTCAGGGTTAGCGATACCCTGAGCAAACCTTAACGCTAACGTCAATTCTGAAGTTAATCCAAACACTATCATCAAACTTTTAGGGAAAGCTGCTGTATAGAAAATACCAGTTAAAGTCAAACAATTCCCTGGTTTCGGAGGATGTTATATAGTAATTTTGTTCTCTGTGCTCTACACGAAGTAGATGCCACATTACCTTATGCGATCCTTTTCCTCCACCAATTTCAACGTTAACTTCGAACGTTTTGGAAATGACAGGAGGCCGAGTTGTTGCACAAACTAACCAAGAGCGAACCAGCTGGTGAAATTCAGTGTCTTTTTGAAAAGTAAAGGAGTTTTATTTATGGTTACTTTTCTCGAAAGGCTTGAACTAAGTAACAAAACAGAATAAATATTCGTCAAGTCTGCCTGACAACTTCGTGCTCAGGGCTTTTCTCCGTTTCTTTGTTAGCTAGAAAAAGAGTATGATTAAGTTTGGTCAAGTTACTCCCAAAATCTTACAGATTGAAAACAAAATCATTTTGGATAGGGTAGATGAAGAGAGTTTATTGCAGAACAACACAACTTCTAGAGCCTTGAGAAATTTTTGCTGATCAAATTGTGAAACGCCATGGACTCAGAAAAACTCTGAGCTCCAGATGGGACTCAAACCCGCAACCTTCTGAATGCTAGCCAGACGCTGTAATGTAGCTAGCATTCAGAAGGGTGCGGGTTCGAATCCCATCTGGAGCTCAGAGTTTTATTGAGTCCACAATTTGATCAGAAAAAATTTGCGAAGACTTTAATAGTATCAAATACAAACTCAAAATTCGTACCACAACCTCTACTAAACGGTTAAAAAATGCTGGGCTTTCTTTTCCACTTTGGAAACCGCCAGTTAAAATAATTACCTTCAACCCCATGCGCACACTAAAGAATGAGATAAGATCTTAAAGTGATGTAAACGGCGATGTTAATGAGTTTAAGTGTTCTAAATACAGTCAGGAAAAAAAAAAACTACGGTGAATTTTCGTTACATAAGCACTTTAGGTCGTTATGATCAACCAGTGATAAATATACTTTGTTTCCAAGATTGCCAACGCCACTTATTTTACTTATTTGGTCGTTGATCCAATATTTCAACGGGAATTGCTTACAAATTATGTACTACCTTACTAAATGAATTTAAATGAAGGCACGTACGTGGCTAGCCTTAGTCAAGACGTTTTCCCAGCGAAGGCGGTGGCGGACAAAAGACCCTGGGTACGAAGTTGTGCTTCTTTACTAGCTTTTCTTCTAATATGTCAAAGACGTTCTTAATTTTTGAAGCATGCGATGATATCAAACTTGTGGTATACCCTGATCTCAATTTTTGAAAACTAATCATCAATTCTCAGAATTTTGATTATGGTATTAATTCCTTTGATACATTTCAAATAATGTGTGATAAAGGATGATATTTTCTTTGCGCTATTATCCTAGGAAATCGAAGGAACCATACATAGCGCTACGTAAGTCAGAGCAAGTAAGCCAATAAGTAAACGTCATCCGAGAGTTTCAAAGGATACCGACAACATTGACGTAAATCTGTCTTGAGCCAGCAGCTGTGGGCGTTAGGACAAAGTTGACTTCCTGAACTGAATTAGCCATCAACATGAAGGGATCACACGGTTCAACCTTAGCAAAAAAGTTTCACAGTTAACCAATTTTTACAGTTATCCAATTTTCAAACTTCCATAACTGAATTAGCCATCAACATGAAGGGATCACACGGTTCAACCTTAGCAAAAAAGTTTCACAGTTAACCAATTTTCAAGTCAGCATATGCAAACCATCTAACCAACATACACATCCTTCAGCTGCCTCAAAAAATGCACAGTACAAGCTAGCATCCAACCAACCAATCAAACATTAACTCAAACAATGATATAAAAGTGGAGTGCTGCGTCGGCAGTATTGAACGGCTTGTAGATAACCAAAAGGTTTGTCAAACTGCCGGAACTTATGAAGCAGGTAAAGTTTACTTGGTATTTAAATAGTTTTAGATGTTTTCAGCTCACGACCTCAGGAAAACCTACAAATTTACTTTCCGTTGTATATCATTTTGTTCGTATATTATATATTGATTGGCTACAATAGGTAAATATTGCTAAACCAATAAATAAAAAGGTACAAAAACAAACAAACAAACACAAACAGACCGACAGATCGATTGGTAGGTTCGTAGGTAAATAGATACAAACGTAGGTAGAGGGGTAGACAGATAAACAGGCAGGAAGGCGGGCGGATGGACGGACGAACGAACGGACGGATGGATAAAAACATATCTAAAAGAATTTAAAAAGAGCTACAATGAACCTGAAGCTCGTCAGGATGTGAAGAATGACACTGGACAAGCCTTGACGTTTGGGTACCGCGAACAATACACGACAGTCGACTAGTCTGGCCTTCCACGGCACTCATGTCCAACCTAGATAAGCAACAAGAGAACTGAAATAGAAGGCAGTTACACTAGGAGAACAATATTAGAGGAAAGCATGATACTGGGAAGCGTGTCAATACAAAAACTATTCTTCAATCTGTGAATACGTATAGTACTTGTGTTTGGCGCGCGACGATTCCAGACCCAAGTTGGGGTGAATTGGGTGTCTAGACATCTCGCTTTTCTTCAAACAACCTTAATATGCCTCAAAAACTAGTGAATCGTCATTTTTTAAATTTTATGTGAAATTTGCACAGGAAGTAGCTGAAAGCGAAGTCCAGTTCAAACTCAGCAAAAATCCGGTTCAAGTTCATTGACGTGAACTTCACCTCATTTCGAGCGCCCTCTTTTTCGGAATCCTTGATCCACCTGTTTACGGTGTGTATGGATAGTAAGGAAATGTATAATGCAATATAGCATACACGAGAAGTAACCAACCTCTTTTAACCAACTTCAAGTTGTCTGGAAATCAGATCAAAAACGACTTTCGAGTGTATAATTTTGCTTCTCAAACGAATCCGTATTTGAGGAGAAAATCTCGTTCACGTTGTAAAAATTTTACGCTAATTAAGATCACACATCCAAACGCCGTCTCGGTACTGATTTCGTTTGTGTCTTCCTCATGAATTATGGATGAGTTCGAGAAGGTACGTTAAAACATGGTAAAGTTTTCAAAATGTTGTTTGGCAATCAGAGGCGACTTCATCGGGTTACTGGGAAAGAGCATATCGCATCTTAAATGAGAAAAATCGTGAAAAGTATTTTCCTATTTTACAACATAAAGCTTTGGTGACGAAAAATCAAAAGTTATGCACTTACCTGTGCATCGAATGGACGTACACTTGCCAAGTTTGTCTGGGTATAGACAGAAAAGGGTCGCTGTCAAAGTTGAAAAAAGAAGTATGAATTTAGTCCATCCTTTGAAAAAAAATTCTAAAAATGGGAAAAAACTAAGAAAAATTACCAAAGAAAAGCAAAAATCAAAATAAAAATGAAAATAAAAATAAAAATAAAAACAAAAATAAAAATAGAAATTAAAATTTGTAAAAGAAAATTTGAATAGAAAAGGAAGAGAGATTTGAAAATTAGAAATGAGCAGGAAGTTCGAAAGATTATTCCTAATAGCGATTTCATGTAAGTAGATTGGTTTGCCGTAGTCGTCCTGTATACTATAAAAGTTCCAAACGCCACTAGGACGGAAATATTTCGCTCTGAAAAATCCCGCTGGGAAGTAGAGATAAAAAAAGAGTTAATCGCATCGTAGATTTCCAAACGAAGTCCTAAATTTACAACAAGCACAATGGCCTCGACGCGAGGTTTCTTGGCATCCTATGACTAAGGCAACATTACGCCCCTTTGGCTTTGTTCCTTCGCCGTCAAAGATCCGAAAGCTATCCTTGGGAAAATTTTGACATTTCAAAAAGAAAGCCAGACCATTTTAAGCGTATTGGGACAAATAATTAAACTGCCTAAAATAACATATTAAAGTCCAGTCAGCCGATCAGTCCCAGTTTCATGTACGATACCAAATATTTTCCTACTATAATATATATGCGCCACCCTTGCTCGACCCTCCAATAATGCGACACTAGGTATATCTCCTCAATAGTTCCACCCCCCTCATGTCGCCTCTATTTTGACAATAATGGAATTATTACTGGCTGGACACAAAGCCGGTTCAATCATTATTATCATATCGTAACTTCCGCTTGGGCAGTACATATGACGAAGCTGCACCTTAGCTCAACATCTGAGTCTTGGTAGCTCAATGGTTAGAGCATCTCACCGGTCATCAGAAGGTTGCGGGTTCGATTCCCGTCTACGGCTCAGAATTCGTTTTTCTGAGGAAACGAGCTTGACGAACGTCCGTTGGTCGTCTGATAATGCAATTGTAAGCAATCATTTGGTCTTGCTCGACCAATTAAGAATCTATACCACTTGCAAAACCTGACAACTGTACCAAATATTACTCGCAGTGAAATTTTTTCTTTGAAAGCGCAATGATGTGATACCCTTTACAAGTACCTAAGGCGTTTGCAATACTTACGTATACAAAAACAAGAAAAATCTCCGAACAGATGGCGATGCTCCACAAGGAACTTTCAGGAAAATATCTTGTGGCTCATCGACATTCTAAAACACACATATCTAGCATGAAACAGAGTTCTCTATTACACCTGATCAGAAAAAATCCATAGTAATATTAGGTTATACTTACAACAGGCGTAGTGCTGCAAATGACATTGCAGTCACTGCAACGTACGTGTATCTCAAATGGAATCTGTCCATCACTTAATGGTTCATCTACATAAAAATTGAGTTATGTGAGGTAATGGTAGCGAACAATGAGTACATTTAACTAATTAACCAAATTAACTAATTTAACTACCTGAATTGCCTTTCAGTCTCTTCTTTTCGATTGTAGTTTGATTTTCGGTCGGTTGGCATTTCTCCATTTTTGAGTTCTGGCAGTTTCCCAACCCTTTTGATTATCTACAAGCTGTTCAAAACTGCCGACGCAGCACTTTACTTTTATATCATTGGTTGGCATTTCCGTTGTATTTCTTCATTCACTCACTCATTCTCCTTATTCGCCTAATCACTAACAACAACACATCTTACTCACCTCATCTCACTTATCTGACTCACCTCACCTTACCAACCTCGAGTCACTCACCTTCTGTCACTTGCCTCGTCTCACTCACCTCACTTACTTTACCTCAATACACTTAGCCCCACTCCAGTCACACACTCCGTGTATTTCGTTTCCCTGTCTACTTCTTTCATCATTCTGCTTCATTTGTCACTCCACTCGTTGTCTCCGTCTATTTGTTTTTGTTTGATTGCTATCTTATTGGTCAAGATACAAGGCAGCAACGTTACGCATGTCTGCTCAGGGCAAAAGTACCTGTCAAAGTATGCCATGGAGGTAATCTGATAGCTTTCTTAAAGAAAGACTGCTCAGGACTATAAAATCGAAACGTTTGATCGACAGCTATGGGTTGAAGTTCAACGTTGAGCGACAGAATCGCGACATGTTGCTGTTGGGATGTTTCAAAAATTACCTGAAAATATACAAAATTAGATGTAAAACATGTAATGCTAAAAAAAATAATTCGAAGCACTTAAGCTCTCGGCAACAGCCTTCGTAGCTCAGCTGGCAGAGCACTGCCCTTGATTCGCAGAGTCACGGCGTTGATTCCCAGCCGGAGGCCCTAGAGGTACATTTTTCGCAACTGGTCCCGATTGGATCTTAAAATATAGATGTATCATTCTGACGCTCGAGAACTTCCTTCACCTTGTATAAGTATTTCATGTTACCGAGTGTAAATGCCTAATATTTCTTGAATATAACATTAAAATATTTGGCTGACAGACTGTTTACCTTATTCCCACTAAAGTTTGTGCCTCCCTTTATTTTCGCGCCCCATGAATTTGTTAAAAGAAAACCACGCTTTTAGTACCGAATAGGAATGAACGAACTTTGAATGCGAACTTTCAGCATCAAAATCTATATTCATTGATATCTTCATGGGTATCTTTCAGAAATAGCATCGACACTTAGTTTACTTACGGCTTCTCTCACTTGAAAAAGCCATACAAAAATGACTATAAACAGAATAAATATTCCATAATTCCACTACCTCTCATCTGCAATCCATGAACACTCAGAGGGCTTATAGACATGGAACAATCACAGTGGACAATTGCACAGTCGTTCATTTGGCAAAGACCAGATCTATATCCACGTGGACAAACCCAGATCGACTGACCATACGCCTTTCTGGTCCCTCATCCTTGACTTCCCACGACTATAGCCAAGCATTTGTCATCTCATAAATATCGTTATAACATGAACGTAGTCTATATTGGCTCAGATAACTTTTCTTAGTTAACAAGCTTAAAGAGCATGTGCAGTTTTGATCTACATTCACCAAGCTACCACATGCCGTAAAATATCGGCCAATATAGATAACTTAATGTGGATATATGACTTGTTGAGACGGCGGTTAGCAATACACAAGGCTCTTCCACCTGAGTCCATGTAGCTCAACTACGAAAAAGTATAAATGGCAACCGTCGCTTTTCTATCTGAGTCCATGTAGCTCAATAATTAGAGCCGGTGATCAGAAGTTTACGGGTTCGATTCCCTTCAGGGGGCTCAGCTAACTTTTCTGAGTTAACAACAGCATGCGCAATTTCGATGAACGTAATCACCATTATGTGATGACCTTCGCCTGACAGCTTAAACCACAAAACAACAATCCGCTTTTACTGAGCTGACCAACACAACAATCTCTAAATGGTATGTCACATGCACCACTTCCCCATTTTAGTTTACCTTCAAAGCATGAGGAGGTGCCCCATTACGTTTAACTGCCGTTTTTCGAACAACTTCGTTTAGTTTTGTTCCCAAAGGATTTGAGGAGTCCTAAATAAAATCGAAACAGTGAACACACGTGATTATTCTTTATACGGACGAATATGCCCAAAACCAATAGTGATAACAGCATAGAAGTAAGTGCCAGACATACCTGTTGGTACGTCGCTCTGAAGCTTTGAAATTTGAAAGGGATATTTAGAGACTCTCGAGGTCGGAGAAAGATTTCCGGATAACCACTTTCACTTGAAAGGTTAAACAAATCTTCCTCAATATCTTAAATGAAAAGTTTTTACGTCAATGTCTGGTTGCTCTGATACGCAAGATCGGTCAGAGGTTTATGTAGAGAGAAGACGACCGAACTTGTCTGTAACATCGTGACAATAGACAAACCAGGCGGATATCGTCGTTTTGTCACAAAGATTTATGCTCAGCAGGGTTTCCCCCACTACGTCTGGCAGCCTTGATCGGTTCCGATTATGACTAACATTTAAATACCAGCACAAATCTACCTTACAGTTAAATTTTTCACGCTGACAAGTAAGACTCCAGACAGCTACGAATATTAATCTATCATTTCCTTTGAAAACGGAAATCTTTTTGGAGGGAGCCACGAGATATGGCGTTTAGCCACCACTCTTTTTTTCGCCTGGGCAAAAATTTAGCCCAGCTAAGAATTTTAAATATTTCCGTAAGTTTACACACACATGAGTAATTGGACAAAATATTAATGAACTAAAGTTCGTTGCTAATTGACCAACATATTTAGAGTAATAATACTTCAATTACAAGTATTGACCATGTAAATTTAACGTCAATTTTTAAGTAATTTGTTCCTGAAGCAGGTTGAAATTTCAGCCCGGGCTAAAAAGTCTCCAAGTAATCAGTCCCTAAGTTGGTATACTATCCGGGTTCGTAGCTTTTTGTACCACGTGACCAGTTTAGTCAAAAGAAATGGAAGGAAGACTATGATTTACCGACACTGTATTAGTTTTTCAAAACAAAAGCTTACTTGAGAGCGTCTGAGTAAGTTTTTTAAAATATTTCCACTCTCTTGTGTCCGCGACAACCCTAAATGATTAAGCAACAAAAATTAAAACAAATAAATAAATAAAAAAAATGCAGAAAAGAGGTAAAGACAAACTTCAGTAATTCAATTCTATTTCAGAACCATCCTGTCGCTACTATGTAACGATGATTTCACAATTATTCTACACTACACTTCTAGTCAACTAAAAAAGTTGACACGAGCGGGATTTGCACTTGCCCCTTCGGGATAACGGATAATTGGATAAATGTGAAATTATCGTTTTATATTACCCTGAGGATAATTCAGAAATAGAACTGACAGACTGCACATCCATCCTCATGGATAGCGTTAAGTTATCACGTGTACTTAGGTTGGAAAATTCATCTCCAATCCTTGTAGACTCGATAGCTCAACAGGTAGAGCGGTAGACCGATATCTCGAGGGTACGAGATCAAATCACGCTCGACTTTAGCTGGGTAAGATAATGGTAAAATTTCCGTTTCATGAACTTTAGTGACTTACATCAAAAGCTAATCTTTCCGAATGGATAGTGATATTCAAACGTTCATTACACCTAGGAGCAAGTGCCCAACTAAATTCTTAAACGCCAAGCAAAACTGGACACAAGCCGTTGACTTAATCAAACAAACTTACATTAGTTCGTTGTCATCACATTGCACCATAACAGTTGTTTCGGTCGTAAAAGGATTCTTTAACACAAATTCAAAGAATTCAGCATGACCAAAACAAGGATAAATAGTGTGAGACGTCGTGATACTTCTTGACAACAGCTCCATAATTCCTTCTCTTTTGTATTGTTGTCTGAAATTTCAAAAGAAAATGCTGCACTTTCATGTAAGTAATACCACGAGATGAAGGTTATTAGTGATTAAAGTGTCCCTAAAAGCCGAGAGCTAGTTCGTTAAAGTCCAACGGGTTGAATGTTTGATACTTCCACAAGCCCTCCCGATGCTTGACTGGCCATTTAATCATTAAGATCCTGAAAATCGGCGTATTTGTTTGTAACTCCACGATATTGTATTGTACAAAATTCTCATTGTGAAGAACTGACCTGACCAGATACTTCGGAGAGACTGGCTCAAGACTTGACGTGGTAAGCATTCTGGGATATTTTGGGTGGACAAATCTTCAAAATAAAATCCATCTTGGCGTCGTATTTTGAGTAAAGCTGATGGTTTCCAGCAGTTAAAATGTCTGAGAATGTTAAGTGATTCGTATCGCGATGTCATAAGATAGGATACTGCCTTACACGCGAAACTAACCTCTGGATTAGTTCCGGTTTTCTGACACTAGTTTTCCCCTTCTACATAACAGACATCTTATGAGCTGGAGAACAGTGCATTGGATGCCTTACAGTCTGTGTATCATCTTCTAGGAGAACATTTCTCAAGCTTGAGTAGTATTTTAGCACTGAAGTTGCCAATTTAAATTTCCCGCGTCCACCCAAATGATCCCAGAAACCTTTGCGAAACAGAATTCCTGCTCAGCAGACCCGAAAATTTCGGGAGTGGTCAATCGAGACGGCCGTAATCACGGTATTACGTGTATAATTACTTCTGTCTTCTTAACTTTTCGTTTGTATATTCCTTCCTTTCTCTTCCTTACCTATACATTTGAACAGTCTTCAAGTCACGGGCACGCTGTATTTTCTCTTCTTTGATTAACTAAAACAAAGAGTATACGAAATTTGAAAGCAGATAATTTTTAAAATCATCTTCGAGCTGCCGATTTCAAAAACCAGAAAAATTTAAGAAACCGAACATACAATAAGCCACCGTAAACACATTCAAATGTCTTACATGAGTAGTGGTCACAGCTTCGCCAGCGCGGGCTTTTCGTATCGCTTGCATACGCTCTAGTTTTCTAACAACAAAAACAACGGATAAAGCAGCGTTATACACAAACAATTCAATCGGTCAATCAAAAGATTGGTCGACCAATCTGTAAATCTCTTACTCTTAATCAATTAATCAATCAATCAATTCACCAATCAATCGCTCAATCGACCAGTCAATTAGTCAATCAATTACTCAATCACTCAATCTCTCGATCAGTCAATCTCTCAATCGGTCAACCAATCACTCGATAAACCCATCTCCCAATCAATCAATCTGGTTGGATAAATGAATGAGCGAGCGGTTTTGAGAGTGGGTTAGTAGTTAAGTAAGTGAGTGAAAATCTTTATTGCCTCTAGAGTAAAGTGTAAGTAATCAATATATTGCAATATATTTGCTTATTTGTTTTTTTGAGTTTTTGGCCGATCATGACAAATTAAAAGACGATGATACATTAAATGAAAATGATAAATTGAACAAGCAATCATCATGATAAGGAGACTCTTGATAGTGACAACGCGGTGTCAGACCACAAAACTATCGTAAAACTTGTCTTTCTCTGAACCTGTGGGATCAGTATACAATATTACAGGATGCAATTAGTACCGTCTTCATTTATGGGCATTTCTATCTTTTAAATAGTTGTAAGTTCGGTACAAAGTCTATCTAACCGTAGAAGAAGTATGATAAACATGAGATATTTTGTTGAGTTATGCAATTTTTGTTTGCAAAAGTGGTAATAATAACGTTAGAACATCGGCATATTTTCACGATTATCACACATTTAAGACACATTATCTCCGGATTTGTTCGGGGAATGTTCCTGAAAATTGGTATAAGGTTAGATATTCCACTAAGAAATACAATACCAAAATATCAGGGTAGGTTATCAGGTATATTTTTTGCAATAGACTTAGTGGATTTTAAAAAGTTCTGTCTTATGAAAAAATTTAAAACTAAGATATAGTGTGGTTCTTACTCTGTTTGATTTAATAACCAAGTTTAAAAGAAATTCACCGAAGTAAACATCGAAAAACTTCCCATGTCGTTATGTTTATACTTACGTCACTAGTGAAAACTGCAGTCAGAAACAGAATACCTTGGGACAGTTACAACTACCAACGTAAAATCAATAGGATTGAGATTTTCTAACTTAATAATTGTTATCCCTCGCCCCGGCCTGTTCATTGTAGCGTTCACCTAAAGGGGGGCACACACAACCTCAAACCGTGGGTCTACGTAATAAGCAACATTGAATAAGGGGCGGGGGTAGTGAAATGGAAAATTTTTAACTGTACTACGGCGGGTGTTCCTACACTTTTGTCAATGATTGTAGGCTTAAAGGTTTTTGGTTTATACAATGATATGAAAAGAAATCGTAAAGAATTTTAAATAGTAGTTACTTACCTTTTTCTAATTGCATCAGCTTCTTTGGTAGGTTTATTGTCCGCTGTTCTATTCTTATCTTTTCCTCTTGTAAATAACACAGCTGCGAGTTCTTGGTCACATTCGCACATCAGCTTCGCTTTAGACCTCTTCAAAAATCCTTCAAGAAAGCAACGCAGATGTTTTATTCTTTTCAGATGTAGGAATCCAGCAATTTTGGTATCCAATTTGCTACCCTGCCCCAGCGACGTGATGATGTGATTGACTATTTCATTACTTTTTATTTCTTTTTTTGTACTATTCGTAACACTTGCAAATGAAGTACGGTATAATAATACACCAGCTGGGAATATTAGTGAAGTGACACGTGCATGACGGCAACGGATAGCTATAAATACAGAATCAGACCAGAACACTCGCTTCTTGCTCAGTTCCAGCGGTCTAGCGTGTGATAGAGAACAACTCACTCAATCACCCATCCTTCGATATTCGCCGTCTTAGTCTCGCTGTCCCAGCTCGTCTTAGACCACGCTGACCAGCACTTTGCTCCCATACCTTATTTTAGCTGAGCATGAATTATTATTATTTATTTATTTATTTATTTAAAAATATTTAAAAACGGTAACCCTTCAGGGCTCTTAGGCACCTGGTTTTCAAGA
>JBAHVQ010000142.1:1176041-1188767 GCA_036872915.1 Nanipora kamurai
TAGTACTTCATTTTTCTTATAAGTATATTATGATCGACACAGTCAAACGCCTTTTTAAGGTCAAGGAAAACAACTCCGGGTGTTGCAATGCGGGTGTTATGCAATAGACTACTAACAGTATTCGAAAATCTCAAAGTAAAAATACTCGGTTCGCTTAATTGTGAAATGGCAAAGTTTAGAAGTTCAATCAACTAGTCGTCTCAGGCTTGAAATTCTGAACCATAGCACTGAATTGGGACATTTTCAGGAACATAACTTGTATCCTCCAATGTAGAATCGGTAGATTTTCACGTACGAAACACCTGATTCACATGTCAAATTACACACAATATCTTGTATGATAAGTTTATGAAATAGTCGAGTAATAGCACAATGCATGAACAAGACTAAAAACTTATTAACCGAGAGCGAGGTCTGTACGAGAAAGTTATTGTCTGAGGTCTGTGCAAAAAAACACCCAAAAATGAAAGCAAATACTTTCCTGTACGGACCGGGTAAACGAGGTTCATAAGGAATTTAGCATATGGCTTTTAGTTAATTTTCCCTTTCTTTCTTAAAGTGTTTTCGTATCTGTACGTGTTGCACGTAACCGTGCAACCTGCTTGTTAGTTCCACGAAAACTTCACTTTCTTCTGTTTTGTACAAATAGTTTTGAAAAAAAAGCATCACTCATGTTTCAGTACACTTTATTTCTTCGATTTCTTCAACGTAGACACTTATTTCTCCAAACTTTCATCAAAAAACCAACTCAGAAATTTTCCCGCCAAAACTTACCGGTCCAATAAAGTTCGTATTGGACCGGGAGGTGCAATATTGTAAAATATCGAACCGCTCGGCAAACGATGAGCATGCATAGTTTTGCGTACGGTCCGAAAGACGAGCTCGGCTATGTAATAACTTACCAAATTGTCCTTCACTGCTGTCCGACTTCACAATGTGTCGCTGTTTCCTGGGAACAACGCCTGTTAAATGACACATCAACAGAAAACAACAGAGACAACTTTAATTCAACAAACGAAGACTTGTCATTTGATAGATTAGAAGGGCAACCTTGTAAAGATAAACCGGCTGACAATTTTAATAAACAGCACGAAGATTTTCACTACTACTACGACTACATTACTAATAAGGCAATGAGATTCCCTCTCATTCCCACCAGGTCAAATATATCTGGATTATACATATATGTAACCTTAACTCTTCATCTCAGTCTTGGTAGCTCAAAAGTTAGAGCATCTCACCGGTCATCAGAAGGTTGTGGATTATAGATAAATGTAACCTTAGCTCTTCATCTCAGTATTAGTAGTTCAATAGGTAGAGTGTCTCACCAATCATCAAACGGTTGTGGGGTTGTTTTCCGTCTGGGGCTCAGAAATCGCTTTTGCGAGGACGTGAGCTTAACAAACGTCGTTATGTCGTTTGAGAATCTTAACAGCAGGTCCTTCAAACTGTACAATACTTACAAGGTTTTCCTGACGAATTTTCACTCGGATGACCAATGTTTGCCATCCTGAGGTGTAACTTTCCTTCAAACGTTACCACTGAGCCAATAGGTTTAACACTAACATTTCGAACCTAAACCAAAATTTAACAGAAACATGGAACTATTAATTCCTTGAATGATTGCATGCATAACAGAAAAATATTTAAAAAACTACAGGTTGTGTAAAGTTGAGATGGAATCTTTGATGAAATCTTGAGTCAGCTGGATAAAAGCTAAGCTGGTCAAAAATTCACATAGTGTTCGCTTTCTATTATTGAAAACTTTCGGCAGACCAATGCAGGAACATCTCCTAATATGCTACTAACGTCGTTCCTTTTTCAAGGCGGACAGCTTACCATATCTTTACTGACGGCAGCTGAATCATCCAGATACTCTGTGGACATTATGTCCAGTTCATGAACCACTTGCACAGCCTCTTGGCCTTGTCGCAGCAAATGCTGAAACAAAATTTGAAAGAATGGTCTAGTGCGCACGTGTGTGAAAAAGAATTTTTTCCAATGAGTCCACTTTTTGTAAGAGGACTCATCTTCCTCAGAACTGCTCCATGTTTATGAGCCTAAACTAAAATTGCACCAGTCCTTTTTACTCCGTTAAGGGTTGTAGATATAGAGCTTCAACAGGCTAGTCGCAGACTAAAGATAGCTTTACCTTACTCACGGTGTCACTGCAAGAAGGCAAAATGCCACTGCAAATGCTTGATTAATTGAAGTTACAAAACGAACGTAGTGCGTAGAAATGTTATTCGATGAAATTACGCCCAAAAAGTATAAAATCAAATGCTTCAATTTCGTTTCCTAGAACGGGTGGAACAGGTTTAAGGCTCTCACGAGAATCTTGTATTATATATATTCCAGTGTCACAGTGTCAATGATCGTATAATGTCATGGTATTACAGTATCTACAATCACTGTCAAATGTATTGGACCAAACGGATATACAATTATCCCCCAGTCCCCTTATCAATATTGTACTCCAAGAAAAGGATGCTTGAAGAAGGGGTAGTGAGTGCTTGATTTATCATACAAACCTTTCATGGTATTACAACGAAACTTTTGAAACTGCTGTAAGTAAATTCGTCTATGATGGCATGCCACATCACAGTTATTCAAAATTGAAAACTTTTTCCTCTCATAAACGAAATAGAAAAACAGCCAAGTTGAATCCCGGCTGTTATATTCCAGCTTTTCAGGTACATCTCCAGCTTCTAAGATCGCATTTGTTTACCTATAGTTTTAAAAAAACATGAAACCAAACTGCAAACTCTTTGGACTCTAGTGCTTGCCCTCTCCGCAAAACAGTCTGGAACTTCTTGAAGTTTCGTGGAATAATTACCGTAGGATTCTATGGTCCAGCCTCCCTTAAAGACTGGATTCTACTCGGAGGATTTGGTTTCCCAATTTGTGTGGAATTAGCCGGCATTGAACATACCTTTAGCTCGACTGAAGTTGATCCAATAAGCAACAAGGAGTCTCCGTCCCACATATCAATATGAAGAGACTGACCAATGAGGTACTTCCAAAGTTGTCGCATTTCGCCGGGTTTCATATGGGAAGGGTCGAAGGAATACTTGAGCTGCAATATTTTAACGAACTTGTGAAATAGGATATTCATCAATCAAGCAAAGCAACAAACAAACGGACGCATGTGAACGTTGATAGTTGTTTCTATCAGCCTCTGCGTCGCAAAAAGAGACAGTACCTAGCGGGAAATGAGCCTGGTGCAAAGACTGCATCCGCATCAGAGCCATCGCCTGTATTTGCGTTTGTTTATAGGAGGATATGTATATATTTATACACGTGACCATGAACGCGAGCAAGCACACTTAATTGAGCATGCGCGTAAACATACAGTACAAACGTTCATTTACATGATAATATAGGTAGCATTAGACCTTATTCCAAAATGATGAGCGATTTATTATTCTTTTGCGTGCATCCTAATTGGCTCCTATGCCAGCTTTCACCTTCATTTTCTCTTCAAATACTGATTCTTTTGAGATGCAATATCATACAGTACACTCGAGTCGAAATTCGTGTTTCATCAGATAACCGAACACCTCAAAGTCTGCAAAATGCCTCGGCTATCGCCTTGGTTTTCAACAAACTTCTTGGTGTTTCGATATCCTGATGAAACACTTCTCGTGTGACATATTACTTCAATACCGTACAATGTATGGGAAGAATACCGTACAAAGCATCATAAAATAGTTTTTTGAAGTCATTTCGAAGCCTTGAATTCGGGCTGGACGGGTTTCTTGTTCTCGTACACTGTTCCAGTCCTCGGCCGCGCCTCAGAATGGCACTAATTGCTCGGACACAGGAAAAAAACAAACGTCCAGTTCGAATTCAAGGATTTGAAATATTGCATAACTTACTTGTAAACCAGGTTGATTATCGAGGGACCCATCCTTGTTGAATTTTTGTAGCAAACACGGCAGAAAACTGTTTGATGTCGCTTGTCGATCAATATCACGCAAAGCTAACCTGTACGGATAAAAGAAAACTTGTAACCTACGGATGAATTTGTCTGACTAAGGTTTGGCTCAGTGGGCCGAAGCCGTAGGCTAGAATTGCTTCAGCTAGTTCAATATTAATTTAGGAAAGATCTGATTATCTCATGGTTTCAGCGATCAATTTTCACTGTAAATTCAAGGGTACTGTTATCGTTTATCACAAGACTGTTCAAAGTAGTTAGTTTGGATTTTTTCTCGCTAGTTATCCGTATATGGGTCCAGTTAATAGTTGTCCCTTCAGGGTCCTTTAGACATCTTTGTAGTCTTCAGTCTCGGTTGCAATAATCAAATTCAGTAATTTTGATCAATATGTTTAAGACACTGAGCATTTTCAAGTGTGACAGCACAGAATAATGATTTGTGCTAACTAACTGCTTCTTGTTCAGGATGAAAGCGTGGTGTAATCGTCTGCTAATTTTTACGTATTCGCCAAGCAAAACCTCGAATCTTTTAGATTTCTAGAGCATCTTCAGCTGGTATGTGGTGTAATCCAAGATATTCTCGCTGTCACAATGGCCACTGAGCTTCCTAATTTTAGGATCGTTGATATATCACAATATCAATTTTCACTGTAAATTCAAGGGTACTGTTATCGTTTATCACAAGACTGTTCAAAGTAGTTAGTTTGGATTTTTTCTCGCTAGTTATCCGTATATGGGTCCAGTTAATAGTTGTCCCTTCAGGGTCCTTTAGACATCTTTGTAGTCTTCAGTCTCGGTTGCAATAATCAAATTCAGTAATTTTGATCAATATGTTTAAGACACTGAGCATTTTCAAGTGTGACAGCACAGAATAATGATTTGTGCTAACTAACTGCTTCTTGTTCAGGATGAAAGCGTGGTGTAATCGTCTGCTAATTTTTACGTATTCGCCAAGCAAAACCTCGAATCTTTTAGATTTCTAGAGCATCTTCAGCTGGTATGTGGTGTAATCCAAGATATTCTCGCTGTCACAATGGCCACTGAGCTTCCTAATTTTAGGATCGTTGATATATCACAACATAGTATAACATAAAACGACCTCTAGAAGGGTTGGAAAACTGCTTAAGAACAGAGAAGAAAAGAACAAAACGAAAGATTTTTATTTGTTCTCTTTCGAGCTAAGGCCCTTCGTCGGAGTGAAAATATTTTATATAATATAACACCATTGATTGAGATGAACTTTCTATATAACATATTTATATAACATAACTTATATAACATACTTATATAGCTGGTAAATTCTATAATTAAAACAAAAAAACTGGCCAATTGTGTTGCTGTACCTTTCGGTCGTTACTTCAGGTGATCGATAAAATTGAAAAGTGAAGAAGACTGTTCTGTGAAAGCAACTAAAATTGAAAGAATGAGAGAGAAAAAAAGAAAGAATTAATGAATGAAAGAACATATAAACCAAGAAATGAAATTAAAAGAAAGAAAGAATGAAAGAAAGAAAGATAAAGAAAGAAAGATAGAAAAAGGAAAGAAGGAAAGAAAGAAGAAAGAAAGAAAGAAAGCAAGAAACAAGAAAGAATAAAAAGACGGAAAGGAGATAAATATGCAAAGAAGTACGGATGGAGGGATGGAGGGGGCTGGAAGTAAGGAAAGAAGCAGACTTTCTTTGTGTTTCATTCTCTACGACTGTTTTGAAAATAATTTGCATTTTTTTCGTAATAATGCTTTTTTACATGAAGCCCCAACCTACCCTGACAAAGCAAGGAACTGCAGCACAATCTCGTTACAATGACGGATGTCTGTCTGTTCATGTTGTAGATCATATTTACGTTCGATCGTCGGATCAACGGCAATTGGTGGATTACCATGTCGGTCGAGAACCGTTGGGAACTGAGCGTTAGTTAAGCGGGCGTGGCCAGCACGTGTTAACGTGGACGCACCTCTGAAAGGAAATATTTTTGCGTTAATGCTACAAAAAATTTCACAGAAACAAGAGACTGTTTGATTGTGTTAGAAAAAAAAATCCTTTCAAATTATTCAAAGAATAAGTTTAATCTGTAGAGTCCGGTCGAGCACTTTTTGAGCAAAGTTTGTATGCATAAATTATTGATTGAGACAATATAAAATAAAAGACTTATAAGGGTAGTTTTTGACTTGAAACCACGGCAAACACTCAAGGGAGTAATTTCCTCCAAAAAAAAACTCGGACAGTAAAGGTTAATCGTATTATCTGGTTAATAAGTTTTACTTACTTTACTTTCAAACTTTGCGTGCAGTAATGTACTAACAATAAGTTAGCCCTTAAAAATTTTTTACCTCGTTAAGGTAGCTGAACACAGTTTCGTCAGGTACTTTCCCATCTCATGCCTTTCCCAAGTCGATTTTCCACCAACCGGAATTTACCGCATGGGTATTTCGAACACATAGGTATTTCGGCCTACACCGGTAAAGATCTTTCTACCTCCACCTTGTCCAGTGTACTCGCTCACAAACGTAAGACCGGTCATGACATTTCTTTTGACGATTTTTCCATCATTCCCTCAGGCTCAACACCCCTTGATGTTCTCATTCGAGAGAGTCTCCTAATTTCTAAATTGAAACCTTCCCTTAATGCCAATATTCGATCTTTTCCGTTAACACTTTTCAAATAATTTTTTTTTTTTTGTCTGGACCTATTCTTTCTATGTCTATCATTTCCTGATGACTACCTTCGTCCTCCCGTTGTCTCGGTCCATTAGCGTCCACTAATTAGCATTCTTCATCACTTCTCTCACCATCATTTATGTAACAGTTTAGCTATTCATGCCTCGTGCAACATTGTAATTCTATCACTCTGATGATGTTACGTGTAGTAACGAAACGTTAGCATTAAAATACATTTCGAAGTTATGTTTTGTTATGGCTCTGCTTAAAGCTATTTCCTGGGCAATAATATTTATCACTCGACTTCGATTCCCGCCTGGTTCCTCTATTGCTAAGATTTTGGAAAACTCAAGCTCTCATCAAACGAAAATGCAAGTTACCGCAAGTTTACTCGTGACTACTGCACGCAAGCTCTGCATTTCATTCCCCATGTTATTACAACAAAGTTACCAGCGTATAAAGCTCATCAGTATCTTGCTCCTGTTTTGCTTTGAGTTTTTCTCTTCACAATCAATATGAGAATCGCTATTACAAACGTCAAATTCCGCATGAAATGTCACGAAGCTCAAATTAGCCGCAACCTAATGCAATCGAACGCAAATCAGCGCAAGTTGGCGATCAAACAAGGCATTAGGAACGTGTGTGGAAGTCCCACGAGACGTAGGCCAATAGGACATTTACAAAACCTCTCCCAAGGCTTAAAAACTTGTTTTTCTGGAATAATTAGCTTTGGGTTTATTGGTTTGTGGCACCTAATACGGCTAATGAGATGATGACAGCAGAGAAAAACCAACAAATCTTAATAACAAAGTTTACCTGTTCACAACAGCTGCTGACGTCAGCAACGGGCGATGTTGAGGAGAAGTTCGCACTGCACGGAGATCCATTACCGGACCCTGATAACGCGACCAGTCGTGGACAAAACAAAAAGAACGATAAAGGAAAAGGATACAGAAAAAATAGCCTTGATCATGATCATGAGAAAACATGAAATGTACTCAAAAAACCTACCACAGTTTGTCGATATGGAGGAAAATCTGAGGAAGATGGCGTTGGAACCTCGCGCACAACTTTTCTGTCTTCCACGGCTTTCTCAGCGTTGACCTCTTTGACGATTAACTGGTCTCCTACAAGACTGGAGGAATCAGCAGTGGCCAATGACCCCTGCGTGGACGGAGCTCGCATCTGATTAGACGCTTGCGACCCAGGTCTCTTTTGCTCAGTCTTCCGTTTTGAGGTGAATCGAAACTGAATGCTATCTTGAGAAGCCTTGGAAAGAACAAAAATACTTATAGATAATTACTATAACAAATTGTCCACGTGCGTCGTAATCTACCTGGTTTTCTGACAGCAGAAAATTATTATTTGTTGTTTGTGAAAGCGAAGGAGAAGGAGAGATCTTTGTCGCTCCTTCATTCGTGCATTCGTGAAATCACTTAAACATCGTGCGATTCGGTCGCCAAAACGGCTTACGTATCTGCAAGTCAGTCTACTCTCGTGTCACTTGATCCAGCAGTTAAGAGCAGTTTTCGCTGCAAGCTATGTAACAAAAATCATGAAAACTTGAAAGGTTGGTAGACTGGGGAATTTATGATAAAGAATTCTAACGTTTCGAGTTTTGGCCCTTCGTCAAAGAGTGAACTCGTTTCACTTTGTAAAAACTCAAAATTGTAATTTCATGTCATCAAATACCCTTTCACTTGAGCGATACTGGCATTTTTCCACTTCCCCTTTTGTCCGATTTTAACCATTTTTGTTTCTCGTCATCCTCGAAGCAGAAAGCTGTCCCAAATCGCCCTGGATTAGAGTTCAACACTCTATTATAAAACCTGTCCATGAACAGAACTCCCACATTTACTGGACCTTATCAGCTTTTTCGAAAATTCAGTGGCACAAACCGATGTATTTTTAGTACCCTGTTTCTTGTAAACATCATCTGTTTTGAGCCAGCAAAGCACGGCAGGTAAAAAATCAGCGGCGTACAAAACAAAAGTACCTCTTTTCTACCATGATGTAACTGCCTCCAGGTTAGTACATTTCCAGGGTGATACCGACTTCCGCCGTGCAAGGCCAAGGTGACGTTTTTATCGCTGATGAAGTCTTCCTCGAATGGTTCCCAAACACCACGTCGAACACAAACGTTAAAGGTCTTCGAACGAACCAAGCTTCCAGTAGGTGAACTTCCCGTCGTGCGCCAAGAGCTCTAGTTAAGAAGAGGCAAAATAAGTGGGCAAGTGAAGAAACATGGAAGTGTACAGTAAGGGTACCTAATCATATGTGAATGAAATGACAAATTGATTTTAATTCTTCGCGAAGAACTAATATTCCTCTTTACATGTAACTCTGAGTGGAAAGTTTTAAGATGTGCAGGATTTTTAAAAGTTTAACAGGAATTTTTTGCTTTGTTCATTCCATATATTCAGGTGTTGGATGTACTTACCCTCTTCTTTCTGATGCTGGTGTCTGCAGTGTTACCAACCACGACTGGTTTAGAAAACTCTTCCGAAATGACATAGTTCAGTTGAAAGACGATAGCAAACAGTTTACTGGCGACGAGCTCGGACAAATTAAGTCGACTGGGAAGAACAAGGCTTGTGATATTGCCTGGAGAGAATTAAAAGTCATTTCAATCTTCTGAGAATTTAATGGGTTTGCCCCGAAACTATGAACTATACCACAAAAAGAAATAAATGGGTTTGTGGTAGTGAAGTCCCTGTTTAATTTTTTTTTTAATTAATCTCATTTATCTCTAATTTTAAGTAGCGTTAGCGCTTAATGCGGACGCAAGATACCTTTCAAGGAAGACGTGGAATTGGCTCTCTTGCTCATTTTCATCTGACCTGCATACTCGGGTTCCAGCACAACCACGTGTGGTTTGCTGACAAAAGTCCAACCATTATGAATTCCAACCTTGAATAACAGATAGATAACGTGTTTAGAAAGTGTACTTGCGGCGAGGACAGCACTCTTGAATAATATTCTCAACTAAACTTCAAATTCTCAAACCGCAATCGTGATGAGTTTTCAGAACAGTTAGGAGCCTTGGCCCGACCTGTAGCTTTCTTTCGACAATTTTCATGCTGTTACCATCGTCTTGTATGTTACTCTGGAGAAACAAACAATGAATACGATTAAGAGGACCTCATAGGGAAAGAGATAGGGAGTGGGAAATGAGGAGGGAGAGGGAGAAACGGGAGAGGGAAGAGGGGGAGGGGAAGAGGTCAAAGGAGGGGAAGTGGAGAGTGATCGGGACATGACCAGCGAGACTACAAGCGAGAGGGAGGGAGAGGGAGAGAAAAAATGGAGAAGGGGGAAGGGGCGAGAGAAAGGGGGATAGGTAGGGGAGAAGAGGGGAAGGGCAGATGACAGGGGATAGGGGAGAAGTGAAAAGGAAGAGGATGAGGGAGAGAAGTTAAGTGAGAGAGGGAGGCGAGTGAGACAAGAAAGGGGCGTGAAACAGGGATAGGGACTGGGAGAGAGAGAGAAAGAGAGAGAAAGAGAAAGAAAGAGAAAGAAAGAGAAAGAGAGAGAAAAAGAGAGAGAGAGAGAGAGAGAGAGGGAGAGAGAGAGAAAGCGACAGGGGGAAGGGACGCGAGCGAGAGAAGGAAAAAAACTATTAACACTGATAACTGAATTGTATGCGAACTAGGTGAGAACTGTTACGTATTAAGGTGTCTCCCAACGGTTTATTTCTACAGGTTCTAATTAATACGGGCTCCTCTCATGGACATTTCTATCTTTGAATAAATTGAATATTTGGTACAGAGAGTATCAGACTGTAGGAATATCATAAACACGAGATATTTGTCTAAATAAGTAATTTTCTGTGGTGATTAGATAACAACCCAGGTGGTTTAACTCCAAGCAAAAGGCCTGGGACTAGGAGGGCAAAAAATATCCAGTTTCATATCTTAAAATCAGTTATAAAATTCTGTGTCTTTTGTGAAACTGTTTGAAACGTTGTGTCAGTATTCAGTAAAGCGAAAGGTATTTTCATTACGAATTTAAGAACAGAATCTGGTGCAGTTCATGATATATTAACTAACGTAAATTGGAAATGGATTTCTGTTTGACAACAAGTCTCAGTCCACTTTCGAGTTTCCAGATCACCTGGATAGCATTGGGGCTTCGGCATACTTTCACGATTATCTCAGTTAAGACACATTACTGTCGGTTTTCATCGGTAAGAAATATTCTCGTTGTTTAGTCCTCGCAAGTCCCGGAGGAGAAGTAATGTTGTGTTATCGCATTGTTCTTGTATTTAAGCTTACATCACTTGCGTGAACCAGGTTTGAAGACGTATTCATGCGGCCGATTTGCTGGTTCTGACTAGTTAATTTGCTCAAGAATCTTTCACCACTTGGTCACCACGATTTTAATAACAAAGAAAGAACCTTACTTTGACTAAGCGATCTGCATTCAGATCCTCGATCAATTGTTTCTCAAAATCTTCGACCGACGGGAGGAAGTTAACTTTCAGCTAAAATTTAATGTAGCATGTTAGTTAGCAACACATACGACTGCTTGAAAGGACGACAAGGAACTAAGTTGACCATGCAAATCACCATAAACAATGACATTAACATACAACGCTGCACAGGAAGTGTAAAATAGCGCGTAACAGGTTAGAGGTTGATCAACTTTTGAAATTGAATGAAGAAATAACTAATGTTTAGAGCGAAGGCCTTTCGTAAAAGTGTAGAGCAATGGAGGGCCTTCGAGGAACGTCCGCTTCGTATCCAAGGATTTTCTCCGAAGCAAGAGAAAATGCCTTAGTAGAAGCTGCCCTGACAAAATTTCACATTTTATTTGAAATGTGAAAAACATACGGAATTGGAACGTTTTCACACTTGAAATTCTCATTTCAAACATGAAGCACCTGATTCACTTACGGTTCATAATTTCACATATGAAAATTTCACATATTTCAGGTAAAATTTATTTCACATATGCAAATTATTTTCACGTATCAAACTTTCATTTCATATGTGGAATTAGAACGTTTCAACATGTGAAAGATTGATTCATACGTGAAAATTTTTGTAAGGTTGCGGTCGAACTGTTGACGAACTGCTGACGTGGTCCTAAGCAACAAGATGAGGCTTTTTACCGGTAAAGTTCATCAGGCAACGAGTCGGGTAGTCACGTGACGTGGCTTCAGGTGACGTGAGGTGAGGTGGTATATCGTGTCGTGAAATTAAGCAAGAAAACATGACGGTAGATTCACCAGGCGAGAAACGTAGTCTTGTGATGAATATAAGAGCCCAGCATAAAATACGGAGGAAACACATAATAAACAACAAGGATATATAAACAATATTTATTAAATGTTAATGTTTCGTTGCCAAACTTGCAACATCTTCAGAGATTGGATTAAAAATGATGAGAGTACGATGATTATATAACAACAAAAGGCATATCAATTACAGGCGTTAACCAATGGAAAGTCAGGATAAAACTGTAACTTCAATTTTTATCCTGACTTCCTACTGGTTAACGCCTGTAATTAATATGCTTTTTGTGGCTGTATAATCATCGTACTCTCATCATTTGTAATTCAATCTCTGAAGATGTTGCAAGTTTGGCAACGAAACGTTAACATTTAATAAATATTGTATATATATCCTTGTTGTTTATCATGCCTTTCCTCCGTATTTGATACTGGGCTTTTATATTCAACACAAAAGAAAACACGACGTACTGTAAAGTGGCATGGCATCTGGTGAAGTAATGAATGGTAATGAGTCTTTCCATTTATCAGTTTCTAGTTTATGATATTTCGATCTGATTGGTTAATTTATGATACATGTACATATGATACAGTAAATATGCACTTAGGCTAAAGGTACGTTATTTACTATCTATGAAGATATTGTGATTGAACAACGAAACGTTAGATTGCGTTAAATTTTTAATACTATGCCGTTGTTTCGCATTGAATGCTGGGCTTTAATATTCTCGTTGAAATTGAGATTTGCGTTTGCCCAGAGTTAAAAGAAATTGGGGTAAGCAGAGATTGGCTTATCAAGCTGTTAGTGATTGGAATAGTCTAAGTGAGAATATTATACAATTATTGGACGAGGTTGAGCAAAATATCGTGATTTATCAGTGGCGAGCAGATCAATTATTTGCCG
>JBAHVQ010000142.1:1198564-1219239 GCA_036872915.1 Nanipora kamurai
GAGTTCGCAAAAGAAACCGAAACAACTGGGGAAATATTGCGTTGCTGGCGGTCCTGGAAAGGCGAGTTGCAAAAATAGTTCGCTATGCACCGGAATATCCATGCATCTCTTTCCACACTCGAACGAGAAGTTAGGAAATGTGTGGATAAAGTTTGTTCAAAAGCATCGCCCACGCTGGCAGCCATCTGCATATTCCGCGCGTAATTCAGCCCATTTTGAAAGTCATTGTATTACTCAACGGCTTGATATTGGGTTGGAAATTGAGAATGAAACTAAAACAAAACGATGGCTTAACAAAGAAGCGTATCCGACCGTCGATACTGTGGTACCTTTTCAAGCAACTCCAAAATTGTCTGACAGGGAACACAGACAGGTAAATATATATTTACAATAATGGTGTAGATATTATCCTCAACGTTCAATGATATCGAGTTCTGTATTGACTTTTAATTCCGTGTTGATGTTAAAATCTATGTTGATATTTGAGATATATTTCGTGTTCTTTCACGTTGTATTATATTAGATTTTGAGAGGCACTTTGAAGCAAGACGTTCCTTCAACTTCAACAGCCAGCGCAAGCGATAGTGCGAGTGAAAAGCTGTCTTTCAACCTCCCGGGTGATGCAATCAATACTCCTACCACTCCAGAGAACAAGTCGAAGGAACTGGATGTATATAAGGAACGATTGCACAAAAGTAAAGAGAGGAATGCTAGCTTGAGGAAAAAGCTTTTTCAAGAACGTGGCAAGAGGCGAAAGCTGCTCAAGGTTAGAGTACAGTCGCGTCAAGTTTCATGATCAAGTAAACAATAGTCGATACAGCGAAACAACGCAGCAATAGAGCGAAGTATAAGAAAGATTTAATTGTTAGGTTTATGTGCTGTTTTACGTTTTCAAGGTGCTGGAATCCAATGCCAAAGCTAGAGTGGCGACAAGTGAGGGAAGCCATAGAACGACCAAGACTGCCACAGCCGGGAAATATGAGAGTGAGAACGTAGATCAAGTCCAGGACCGTGACACTGAAGAAGGAAGCATATGCGGTTACAGGACACAGATTGGAACAAGCTGGAAGCTGGAGGTGATGTCGATGGCGATGACAGAGAAATTTCAAATACAACACCCCATTCAAAAAACCTAATAAGGTATTACAGAATATTGCATGTTGATTATGTACAGGTTGAAAAATTCCTTACATCGTTTGCACTTGCTATTCTGCACTTGCTATTTTTACCAGACAATTGAACTCTTCTGAATAAAACAAACACTTTTCATATATTTTTTATATACAGTAGTTTGCCTTCAAATGTCAAGTGCCAGGATGAACCCAAATTCATAGTGTTCCATAGCATGCTGCTGTCCCTATTTTCCTTGTTCTGCTTTACTTGCTAAAAAGAAAAGCCTAAAGTGGACATGTACCAAAATGGGACCATGGTTACTGTTGTCCAACACTGTGATGCTTGTGGTGTAGAATCGCTCAAATGGAGGAGCCAACCATATGTTTTTGGACGATATCCAGCTGGCAATCTCTTGCTTTCCTTTGCCATACTGATGGCTGGTGCCTCAGTCAGCAAGATCATTTTGGTATTTAAACACATGGGACTTGCTGTCTACACCTCGCGAACCTTCTTCTACCACCCAAGCAAATTTGTATTTCCTACCATCCTAACGCACTGGGAATCAAATCAGGCCAAATTGATCGAGTCACTTCGAACTGTCACCAACACAGTGTGGTGTGGAGATGGTAGGTTCGATTCAACGGATCATTCTGCGAAATACGGAGTGTATACAATGTTTTGTACCACAATAATGAAAATTGTTCACTTCGATTTGCTACAAGTAAGTATGAAATATATTGCATTTGTAGATTCACATACACACAGCATGTTCCACATAAATGACACAAATGTGATTGTTGTTATACTCCCCTACCAAAAAAACCCCCAAAATTGAATACAGTGTATCCAAATCAGACTGACCAATAATTGCACGATTGCCTGTCATGCCTGGTAAATGGCCATGATTAAACAGTTTGAAGGGGTCTCAGAAAATGTTTTATTTAGTTAATGTAGTGCATGCTTAGATTCCAATATCATGAGTCAATCAAAATTCTGCACATTTCAGGCAAATCAGACTGGTAACAGTAATGCGATGGAATTTGAAGGAGCAAAGGCTTCCTTTGATTTCTTGCTGACTGTTGCTGGCTTAACAATCCCAGTATTTATATCCGATCGGCACCGTGGGATCACAAAGTGGATCAGAGAATCTCGTCCGGAAATTCAGCATTTCTTTGATCAATGGCATATTGCTAAAGGTGTTGTCAAAAAAATGCTGGCTGCAACCAAAGAGAAGGGATGTGCAAGAATTGGAGAATGGACAAAAGCAGCAAGGAACCATGTTTATTGGTGTTCAACATCCACAGTTAAGGGCTTTGGCAATATGATCCTGGCAAAATGGAAGTCCTTCATGCGACATTTGGCTAATAAACATGACCATCACTCTGACAACTTGTTTCCAAAGTGTGCACATGATGAACTTGAAAGTCAATGATAATGGATCAAAGTTGGTATGGGAACAACTAAATTATGTCTACTATATATTGTATGCGGAAAGGGAACACTTTTTATTATAGAGCTTGTCATTCTGTAGTATTGTATACTGTAGCTTGTAAAATGAGTTGACTCTGATTTGCTTATTAGGCCTTAAAAAGTTGTATAATCGGCTAACAATCTGTGGCATTGAAGGCAAACAGTCATGAATCACAACTATAGTACAACAATGACATCAGGGAATATCTTTTGTAGGAACCAGAGCAGATGACAAGTTTTAGGGCATCATAATGAAGAAGTCATTTTTGAAAGATGTGAAGAAACTCTCTCCTGATGCACAGACAAGTTCATTGGAGGGATTTCACTCCACGCTGAATCAATGGCATCCCAAAATGATTTGCTTTTCATGGCTTGGAACATATTGCAGGTAATGTTTTCCTAATAAATTATGTCTTTCCTCCACCAAGTGCATTATATTATCAATAAAAAATAGCCTTTTCTCTATGAATTGAACTTGAAGTAGAATTGTGTATTTTTTTATATGCACTCTTTAGACACATACTAGCTACCCTCCACTTCAATGAGAATGTGAACCGGAATACAAAAACAACAAGAGATGGCAAGAACTATGTCAGTGTGACATACCCGAAATTTAAATTTGGGGAGGAAGTTGTGCGAAATATTCCTGTACCACCAACATATGGTAAGTTGGATGTAAAATTGCTGTCTTATTAACTCATAGAGCCCCAATGCACCCTACTTTACCTTTTTGTACTCTAACTGTAGCACTAGACAATCTTACTTTTAAAGGCAAACAGTCACCAGTATGATATGGGCTAGTTTGAAAAAAATTTGTAATTTTTTTAAATTTGAATTGTAAACATATTACCAGTGTACCAAATAACATTGCTCAAACAATGACTGTGTGCTTTTAATGGGTTAATCAATCTATCTGTTTATGTCACTTGTCAATCCAATGCCTTTCAAACACAGTATGCTCTAATTTGTTATTTTTCTTATGTTTTAATTTATAGGCGATGTAGAAGATTTGAGACAGGTTCTGTTTAATACCTCTGCAGATGACCTAGACAAGATCAAGAAGAAGTACAAGAGAAAGGTCCCTGAGCCTTTAAACAGCCAGTTTAAAAATAAAATTCCTCGGGAAGATGCTATCATAATGAATACTATTCGGAAACGAAAAGTAGCAGAACTGTTTCCATCAGGTATTCTATTTTCTCTTAGTAAAATGCTCTAACAGACCCAACATTGCCAGTACACATATGCTAAATCCAATTCAAATTTACAGGTGAAGTGCAAACTGAGGAAATGGCAAAAGAGATGCAGGCACAGCAAAAGGCAAAACAGAAAAAAACAAGATGTTGTAAAAAGTGCAAGCAACTCATGAAAGGTCATCCTCGGTCCCACTGCCCTGATGCAGCGATTCCACCCTCAGGTAGCAATGTGTGATGCACCACAATCTCTCTAATCAAGATGAAATACTCTCAAAACTTTGGATTGTAAATAGTTTTAGCTCTTTATTTATGGATGACATAAACTTCATGTCAATTTGTAAATATTATTTGTTTTTGTATTCATGATAGCAATAATAAAGATTATTTATAACCAGTATACCCCGACTTTAATGGTCACTTGCTCTTTCTTGATCAGGCGTATATCCAGCAGTGCTGCTTGTTGGGAATGTTTTCCTTAGTTGGTGGTATATGCAAGCAGAGAGAGGTCTGGTGTTTTCCCATCCCATTTCCCCAAACAGCCATCTTGCTAACCATCTGTAAGCAACAGCTCGCAGAAACCTATCAGGAAAAAGACTACAAATGATGGTAGTGATGTACAGTATATATAATTAACTTAACATCAATATAAATCAAATTATTTTTTTTTATTTTATATTAAAAAAACAAGTACTTACTCATTCTCTGTATGGCCAGACTTTTGGTAGCGTTTCCCACTCTTGTCTCGTGGTAACAGTCCAACTTGCAACAGAACTGTTCAGTTTGTAAGTGGAGCGAAATCATGGTGGTTTAAAATACAAGCAGTATTCATCCCTTTGAACGTACATTTCCCTGTAGCTTCGAGTATTTCCTTGCACCAACAAAATTCTCGAGCGCCAGCAAGAAGCAAATCATCACAGCCACCACATGTACACATATAGTAATAAAAGCAGTGAGAAGACCTGAATATTTTATCGCTTTAGACGAAGAATATTTGCCAGCAAAATATAAAATCCTTACCATTGTTGCAGTGGGATTTGTTTTTAGTAGTGTTGTTCCAAGACAGGTCGAGAAATTTCATCTTCATCGAGTTCTTCATCGCTTTCTTCTCTTTGCTCGTCACTGGAGCTGGCCAAGGGCTCTTCTTGGTAAGGCAAGAAATGGTCTTCAAACTTGAATTCATCGCTATCGCCTGAACTATATCGTTCACTACTGACGCTGCTGACAGATATGTGATCAGAATTATTGGATTCTGAAGCCACATCAGACATTTCTTTGGTTTAAAAACAAGCTACTTCACTAAAGCATAGGTTAAATTTGCTAAATTTCGGTTGTTGTTCCAGCACAACTCTAACCAGTGACGTCACGACTCGGGCCCAGGCTCCGGATTTATTTTTGTCAAAAATGCAAATTTTCAAACGCTGAAAAGGGGTACTTATGTCCAAAAACATAAAAAATTAACAAGCGCATCGTGCTCAGTGCCCTAAAAAGCCTTAGGACCGATCAAAAAATTAATATCGAAAATTTCCTTTCATAAGCACTTTAACAAGTTAAGTGTTCAACACAGATTGCATAAAGGCAGTCCAATCTGGACGATTATGATAATGTTTATCAAATACTTTCACCGAACTCTAATCACCTGCTTCCCCTATTAAATCTAATGACCGTCCAGCTGCTGCCACTGTTGAAGTATAGGCACTCCTTGTAGAATATCCCGTAAATTCTAAAGATATTCCGGCCATATGGATTATTTGTGTTAGTCAAAGTGAGACAGTCTGACTAGAGACGCTGTCATAGGGAGCAACATAAGAGACTAAATGCTTACGGGATTTCCGAATACTAGCTGTACGCTGGTTGTGAGCCTTTAAGACCCTTACTGTACAGGTAGTGGTATCTTGTGGATATGCTGGAAGATAGAATCTCCTCGGAGGGTCACCAGGTCGAGAGTTCTTCACGTGCTCTGGGATTGTAAATTCCCCAGCTTCCACTTTGGCCAGACAACAGTCAAGATCCAAAGCTGCCAGTGCATTAGCTCTTGCAGCTGTAGTAAGAGCTAGTAAAACGAAGAGCTTGAAGGTAAGCATCTTTAATGGGCGGGCTCTTTTCTAGTGATTTCTGATTTTTTAGGAAATCCAATACTCTAGCAACATTCCAAGAAGAGCAATACTTTGGTTTGGGGGGTTTTGCTTTGGGAACTCCTTTCATAAACTTGGATACAACTAATAATTCGCCCAGTGCGACCGAACCAATAGGATCGTGAGCTTGGGATATTGCACATCTGTATACGGCAATGGTACAATACTCCAGATCGTTGTCTTTCAACAGACCAGGCAAGAATGAAAGGACTGCAGTCACAGGTGCTGAAAGGGGGCCCCATCCACTTCCGGTACACCAATCTGCTGACGCCCGCCAGGGACCAGCATATCTCTTTCTGGTAGACTCCTTGCATCAGGACAGGCGGATCTCGACAAAGTCTGACAAAAAACCTGTTGTTTCGAAGCGTCTCCGGTTACTGCCATACAACTGGGTTCAGGTGGCACACAGGGGGGATGGGCTTGTAGGTTGAAAGGAAGGTATAACAGAGACTTTGAGGTTGGCAGCCGCAGAGGGTACTCTACCAGCATCTGTGCTAACTGTGGGAACCTGGGTTGGCTGGGCGAGTTCGGTGCTATCACCAAGGCTGACGCTCTGTCCTCCCGGATTTTCTTCACTACCCCAAGGAAAAGGTTCACAGGGGGATGTATGAGACTGTTCCATCTGCTCCAATCTTGGAGAAAGGTATCGAGTGCTATTGCTCCCGGATCCGGAAATCTAGAGATTCTTGACTTGGCGAGATAGCCTCGAAGCAAACAAATCCACATCCAGGAGATAAAAGCGACCTACGAATTTCTGGAAAACACTGAGATCAAATGTCCATTCCACTTTGGGGTTGAAACGACAAGAAGCTACGTCGGCTTCACTGTTGAGGATTCCTGGGATATGTGTTGCTGTTGCCTAGGATCCCTTCTTGAGGACATAGGACCAGATTTCCAGAGCTAACGGTCACAGAGATGGGAAGTGAGTTCCACAAATGGGGTCTGTGATCTGCCAGGTCCTCATCAAAAGCCAAGACATCTTTTATCTTTAAATGGCCATGATGTTTGCGCAAATCTTCTTTCATGCCAGCCTCTAAATTAGGGGATATCTGAAACGAGTCCGTATCCTTAAGGTGGTCTTATACTGTACCTTTAAAAAGCATAAATTTGAGTAAAATTTCGATTTTTTTGAATTCATGATTATAAGTCTCCGATAGTCTATTATGCATGTGAAATGCTTTTTTCGCTGAAAAAATAAGTCTTTTTGTGAAAAATTTAGCGATTTTTAACATACTGTCTCCATTTCCCCCTTAGCAACGCCCTTGGCAACGCTTATTTACCATTTTCAAACTCGAAATACTTCGAACGTATTTATGTTAAAGATCTGCACCACTCCTCCCTGACTAAGTAGTTTTTGTCCTTTCAAATGATCTACAGCTGAATGCTGTACACAAAACACTGCCGGCGTCATAGACGTTTGAAAGTTCTGTTCAGTCGACAATGTGATTATGATTTTCAAACTTTGGTATCTCGTACAGCTTTTTTGGAACGCTTTTGAAGCCTGATTCGGTTTTCTATCAGCTATTTTTCGCGTTTTTGTCGTGGAAAACAGCACTGCAATGCGGCGAAGAATCAACGTGTGGTTGATGATGACTGCGAGACGAGTTCCCAAGGATCCACATTCGAGTCGGCTTCCGCACGAAAAATCCAACCTCAACGAGCAAATAGCTCTCCATCTAGTGCCAATGAAGTGTCGGCGAATGTCACTGGCTATGGCTTTATCGACCTAGATTTACTGGTTGAGCTTTTTCAGCAAATGCCTTGCCTTGAATGCCACAAGTCAGCACTGTTGCTCGAAGACAAACCATGTGAGAGGTATGGTCTTGCATCACATCTTCGTGTGCGTTGTAATGAATGCGGTTGGGTGCATACATTTTACTCATCGAAGAAAGTTCAGCAATCTTTCGATGTTAATGGAAGATTCGTGTATGCAATGAGAGCAATTGGTCAAGAGCAAGCATCTGCCAAACGTTTTTGTGCCCACATGAACATGCTACCTCCCCCTAACACAGAATCATACAATGACTGTAACATTGCTTTGTCAAAAGCCACCAAGACTGTAGCGATATCAACCATGAAGGAAGCTGGTGAAGAGTTGTGCCACAGCTCTGATGAAGAAATAACATCATGCAGAGTATCTTTTGTTGGAACCTGGCAACGGCGAGGGCATTCATCACTCAATGGCTGTGTAACTACCATCTCCGTGCATACTGGAAAGTGCATTAATATTGAAGTGTTGTCGAAGATCTGCCATGGATGTAAAAGAATCGAGAATGAGAAGGACAAATATACGAAGGCTGTACGTCAAGCAGAGCATATTGGGAAGTGCAAAGCGAACTTTCGAGGGTCTGCCCCATCCATCGAGACCGAAGGTGTGGAACGCTTCTTTTCACGAAGTAAGGTACTGCGCAGTCTGCAGTATACAGAATTTTTTGGAGATGGAGACAGCAAGGCTTACCACAGGGTTGAGAACATTTATCACAATGTTCATGTTGAAAAGAAAGAGTGTGTAGAGCATTTACAAAAGCGAGTTGGTACGGCCGTACGGAAACTGAAAAAAGAAAACAAAGGTCTTGGCGGAAAAAGGAAGCTGACAGATGCTATGATTGACAAGCTTCAAAATTATTGCGAAATTACAATCAGAAGTAACTCAGGCAATTTGGCTAAAATGAAATCCAACAGTCTTGCCAGCTTATTTAATTGTGATTCATCGAGTCGGCGTAACCTTCACAGCCATTGTCCTGATGCAGCAGAAAGTTGGTGTCGTTTCAAGCTGGATAAAGCAAATGGGATGAGTAACTACAAACCAGTACCTGGCCTTCCTGACAGTGTAATCACTAAAGTAAAACCCATCTATGCAAGACTCAGCAGTGATGACTTGTTAAAAAAAATGTCTGGATGGCAAAACTCAAAATCCCAATGAGTCATTGAATGGAATGATATGGAGCCGGTTTCCCAAAGGTGTTTTCGTTGGAACATCCGTTCTGAGTCTTGGTGTTTATGATGCTGTTGCCCACTTCAACATAGGCACTAAAGCTGCAGAAAATGTCCTGAAGGAGTTGGCAATTGAACCTGGGAAATATTTCTTGGAAGGGATGAAGAAAATTGATGTGACAATTTCTAAAGCAAACTTCCGAAGTAAGGAAGAAACACAGAAACGAAGAAAAATACTTCGTGGTAAACAAAAAGGCAAAGTATGATCAGTTAAAGGAGTAAGAAGGCACAACGTATCAAGCAGGTGCCTTCTAAGATGATATATATATCTGAACTCTTAGGTACTGAAAAGGTTTTAGAGTGAATTTCTAATTCTTAGTTAAATTGCGACATTTTAAACCTGTTTTTTTCATTTTTACAGATTTCACAAATTAAATTTGGCCAAGTTGTAGCTATTTCAGTGACCGGATTTATCATTTTTTTCTATTCCGAGATGTAAATTTTAATAGAAATTGTATTATTTACAGTACAAACTTCATCCTCGTACACGACCAAGATCATTATGTTGGTTATTTAATTAAAGTTATTCTAGACTTTTTTATTAAATCTTTCTCCAGATATCATGTTTACGAGTTACCCTCCTTTCCGTCATGATAGGCGTTGTCCCAGGTAACAACAGCAACCAAAGTTATTGGTGCATGAGCTAAAGTTATGAGTGCATGAACCTGGGGAGACAAAGGCGATTGCTCATGATGATGTAGGTCAACATCCCTAGTTAACATTTTCGGGTGACAGCATCATCAATTGTGTCACCTTCAGGGGGAAGATGACAACTGTAGTGTATGCATTATAGATATTTATAGAAGAATGACACAAAGAGGGGTGTGTCATAATAATAAAGTTAGTTGTGACTTGCTCTCGGTAGAAGGAGGTTGATATTTTACAATGGCGACGAGGATTAATTCGAAAGATAACTAAAGACAGAGCGACAAACAGAACAATCAAATCAAAAGTGGATTACGGTATGGCGAAAGCAATGCACATGCGGGCGATTCCTAATTTCATTGTAGACGAGGATCAACATACTTTGGATCAGCGCTGGACGAAATGGCGTAAGAAATTAGATTATTTTACTTTGGCGTCTGGGATCACGTATGATGCTCAAAAGAGAGCCACTCTTCTTATGGCAGATGAAAGAGTTCAACAAATATTTGAAACTCTTAGTGACATTGGTACATCTTTTCAGAATGCGTGCGATGCCTTGGATCGACATTTTAAACCGAAGAAAAAGGTCACTTTTGAGCGTTACAAGTTTAAACAATTAATTCAAAAGCGTGGAGAGACCGCAGCGATGTACCTCATCAGAATGCGCCAAGTGGCTGAGTCGTGCGAGTATTCGAATGTTGACGAAGAAATCAAAGATCATTTCATTACATCTTGTCTTTCGTGAAAATTAAAACGACTATTGACTGAACGAAGTTTGACTTTAGACAAATCACAAGAAATAGCTAGAGCGTTCGAAACTTCCCAAACAAAAGTAAACATCATGTCCAATACAGATCATACCGACGGCAAAGTCAAAGTACTCAGTAACAGACGTCGAAATAACACTAACGAACAAGATCGTCACGAAAGATCCAAGCGTCGCCAGTACTTTTCCCGAAAAAAGCCGAGTCCGTCAAAATACACCACCGCCTCAACAACGAAACTTAAACCCCTGTCGCAACTGTGGTAACGAGTGGAGCATAAACCATCAACTAAAATGTCCTGCACAAGGGGAAATTTGCCTAAATTGTTCAAAACTGAATCACTTCGCAAGAGTGTGTCGGTCGGGAAATGAACGCGAAAGAAATTCAATACGTCCATTCAACCGTGACAAATGCATCCCTGTCAATCAAGTCAACAGAGAAACGTTGTTATCTGTTGCTAGCGACGACGAATGTATTTTTACTGTGAACAATGGAGAGGATCAAGGTAAACTTAAACAAGTTTATGTGCATATTGCTGATGTTAAGACTCCGATACCTGTGACTATCGACAGCGGAGCGAGTGTAAACATTTTAGATGAGCGAGCATTTGAATCTCTGGTGCAACAACAATCAAGTCTGAAAGCTGAAATCACAAATTCAGAAGACAAAATTTACCCACAAAGGCTTGTATCAGTATAAAAGATTACCTTTTGGTTTGTCACCAGCTCCTGAAGTATTCCAACATACCATTCAACAAGTGCTGGAAGGAATCCAAGAAACGAAGAGTATTGCAGATGACATCATTGTCTATGGCCGCAACCAAGAATCCCATGCTCAAGCTTTGCTGAAGGTGTTTCAGAGATTAAGAGAGAAAGGCTTAACACTGAATGCAAGGAAGTGTTCATACAATCAACGCAGTCTCCAGTTTTATGGTTATACTTTATCAGGCGCAGGTTTATCAGTCGACCCGGCCAAAGTTCAAGCAATTCAGCACGCAGGTATTCCACAAGACGTGAGCCTGCTTAGAAGTTTTTTGGGACTAGCCACTTACTGTTCCCGATTCGTGCCCAATTTTTCAACCATCACTCACCCTCTACGCGAGTTAACAAAGAAAGGTACCAGGTGGAAGTGGGAGATAAGACATCTAGCAGCAGTCGACCAAATTAAGAAAGAAATTGCCAGAGATTGTCGCACGGCGTATTATGACCCTACCAAGCCCACCATCCTCACGGTCGATGCCAGTCCGGTAGGACTAGGAGCAATACTAGCACAAGTTCAACCTGACGGAACTGAAAGTGTAGTATCCTATGCAAGCCGGTCACTAACTCCGGTCGAAAGAAGATATTCAGACAGAACGTGAAGCGTTAGCAGTCATCAGGGGATGTGAACGTCATCATATGTATCTCATCGGAACAGAATTCGAGTTACAGACCGATCATAAGCCGTTAGAAAACATAAAACAGTAGAGCATCTCAACCCTCGCCGCGAATTGAAAGATGGGTATTGCGACTTCAACAGTACAGACTCCGAATTAAGCACCGTGCAGGCAGTGGTAACCAAGTAGATATCCTTTCCAGACAACCATTGCCAGAAACGACAGCTAACGACCGCTCTGAACAATACATCAATTTTGTTGCAAGCCATTCTGTGCCTAAATCAATGACACTGGAACAAATCCAAAGCCAAGAAAGATCCAACTATGCAACTTCTTTATAACACCATTCAAAATGAGTCATGGGGAGCACACGATTCTGCATTAAAATCTTATTACCCACTCCGAGGTGAATTGTCAAATTTAAACGGTATTGTTCTTCGCGGTTCCAGGCTGGTCATACCCACGAGTCTTCGAGAAAGAACGTTAAGTATTACCCACACCGGTCACCAAGGAATAGTTAAAACTAAACAGTTACTCCGCACGAAAGTTTGGTAGCCAGGTATTGATAACGACGTGGAAACGTTAGTAAAATCTTGTATTCTTTGTCAAGCAACTACCAGAGCGATGAATCCCGAGCCACTGCGTATGACATCACTTCCGGAGAGACCTTGAGCGTCCCTTTATATGGATTTTTGTGGTCCTTTTCCCACCGGAGAGTCTGCCCTTGTTGTCATCGATGTTTATTCAAGGTTCCCGGAAGTGGAACTAATGAAAACAACCACAGCAACAGCAACAATCAAGAGACTGGAGCATATATTTGCAACACACGGACTTCCAGAGAAAGTTACTTCTGATAATGGCCCACCGTTTCAGAGTGCAGAAGTCAAAGCATACATGGAGAACAACGGTATTCTACATCATAAGATTACTCCTTTGTGGCCCCAAGCCAATGGCGAGGCAGAAGCATTTATTAAACCCCTACAAAAAGCGATTCAAGGAGCACACGCCGAAGGACGTGATTGGCGTGTTGCGTTAAATCATTTCCTATTGAACTATCGTGCCACGCCACATACAACAACCAACAAAGCTCCAGCTGAACTTCTTTTTAATAGGAGTATCCGGACAAAGTTACCAGAAGTTCCAATTAGCAATGGGAAACATCAAGCCAAATTTCAACACCTTAGAACTACAAACAGCTTGAAGAAGGATAAAATGAAGAAATATGCTGACAAAAAACGAAATGCACAATTCTCTACCATTTGCCCCGGAGACCAAGTTATTGTGTTTCAACAAAAGAAAAGCAAGTTCAGTACGAAATATGAAACAAAACTACTCAAATTTGTTAACAAGAAAGGAAGCAAGATTACAGCGAGGCGTCCTGATCGAAGCACTGTTACTCGAAATGTGTCACATTTCAAACTTATTCCCAGAGGAGAGAAAGGAAGTGAAAGAAAGCAGGAACGTGAACAAAGAGAATTGCAGGTTCAAGCAAGACCACGTCGAAACAGAAAACCTCCAGATTATTACCGACAAACTCGATAAGTAGAAAGGTTCATCAGACTGTAAATAATAAGGAATGGGCAGCTTGTTCTAAATAGTCTAAGTTATAACTATATAATTAGTAGTAATAGTTGATGTTTCAATTGTGTTTGAAGTTGATTTTTAAGGGATTGAAGAACTCTAAGAAAAAACAAGAAAGTTAAGAACTGTACGATTGGCAAATCTGGACTGTGATGTATTCTAAGTGGGGGAGGGATGTAGTGTATGTATTATAGATATTTATAGAAGAATGACACAGAGGGGTGTGTCAATAGTAAAGTTAGTTGTGGCTTGCACTCAGTAGAAAGAGGTTGATATTTTACAACAGGTAGTTTTTCAGACTGCCTCTTAATGTCACAACACCAAAGACAAAGTTTAAGTTGCTGACAATCTCATTGTCTACAATTAAAGAATATACTTAGGATTTAAGTTTTAACATAAATTTGTGGAAATAAGATTACTCTTTTCGGCCCGACCCCTAAAATACCGATCTTAAGCGAACTACCAAAACGTTTCCAATTTTCGCCCATTTTCTGTTCTATATTCATTAAAATTTTTATAAACAATTGAGTCAGAAAGGTGCTTTTCCGTGCGTGTCAATGAGCCGTGACACTAAGTTTACCAAGACTTTCAATTTCCTCAACCCGTGGTGAGTTAGAGCCTACTGGCAATGCATTTAAGTATTAACAGCAGCTAGTGGTTGTTTCGCATTTAGATACACTGATTAAACAATTTCTTTTGAATTTTTCTCATGAATTACTAACGAACTTCACAACATGGTTTACAAGTTTAAATACTGTAGTATAAACATCCAGGATGTGGTGAGACTTTTGTGAGACTTGAGAAAAGTTTAACTATAACACAAGCCACCGGTGAGTGATTTTTAGCTTTTCCAAATCTCAACACCGGTGGATTCAGTGTGGGACAAAAGGAGCCGTGGCCCCCACAAACTGAAAAATGGGGGCCGAAACTTTACTCACGGCCCACCAAGAAAAAGAACCCAACATTAGGTTTTGTAGTATTGTCGATTTCAGACTGGCTTTAAATGGGCATACAGCATTGTTGCAATGTAGAATATTTGTTGGAATTACATATAGGTCGCAGCATCGGTTGCAGTATATTGAAATCACCAGCGCAGTGGCCAGTGAGTGCACGGTTGTGATATGTAAGTGTTTGACTCCGTATTTGGTTGTCTGGGGCATAAAATAATACGCAGATATTTCCGGGTGGATCTGCCCCTGATGACCGTGGGATAACATTTCTTTGTGTCCCGTAAAGTAACTGTGTAGACGTAAACTGTGAAGACGAAAATCTGTCTGTACGAAGATCCGTTTTTTACAATGATTAAGGATGTCAATATCTTGGAATACACGACACCTAAGCTTCTAACTACCAAGTCTTCAATCCGTTAAAATCTTCCGCACATACGTCACTTTCAGTCAATGGATACTATCTGTGCCTCAACTCTAGCTGTTAGATCTGCAACAGTGCGTTTGAGTCGGTCAGGATCCGTAAAGAAAAACAGAAAAAGTTCACGTTCCATTCTCTTTAAAGAATCAGCGCGGAGAACCTACATTAAACAACAAAACAAAATTACAATACTATTTAATGAAATACTAAGAATGCATCCGTGAAAATATCGTGGTGGGAACCATTCAATATTACCTCTCACTTCCTGATTTCGAAAATGGCGAAAATGTGTAGCCATTACCTTTAATTGTTTACTAATGACAATGTCAAAATTTGAATGTCAAAATTTAAGCATACTTTAATGCTGTACATTCACTACATATCTTGTGGTCAGTACAATCTATAGTGACTGTTATGAGGCAGTGGCTTCGTAATTCTTCAGTGGTTGTTTAGCTGTAATCCAGAACCAGTCGACAACTTAAGAAAATAAAGAAAGAAACAAACTCCGAACAATAATTTCATCTTGATAACTCAAGATATGAGCTAATGATGATGTCTTTGAAATAAACACGAAATATCACAATTTCGTAGTAATTCTCTTGATCTTTGCTCATACCTTAAGTTATTAAGATGGCATTATTGTTTCTTCCTTTATTGTTTAGCTGTATTATACATGTATTACTAGTTTATTCAAAGCGTTTGAATTAAACTGGACTTTTATATTTATACTCAATTTGTCGTTTATAAATTTGCTCATAAATTTGCCGCAGACGCTGTTTTTAGGTTTAAGGACGTTGCAAGCGCAAATACAAATAAACTATAATTTTACTGCAATTCTGTGAGACCGAGGGACTGAATCCTCGATTTTGCAGATTTAGCACTTGATAGCGATATGTCTCCATGACCTGTCAAACAGAACTACGAAAGAATACAAGGAGTATTAAAACTCCGCACTTAGTTTTGCTTAGTGTTTTTTAATGCGGGCTGTAGGGTTTTACTTAAGAGTCCGACACTTTTAAGAATGAATCCGTAACACTTCAAAAATTAACTTAAGTTCCAAATCATTCACCGCACGTTTTTTTTTTTGGGATAAGTCTCACAAGATTAAAGTAATACAAGGAAATTCAAACGTAATACTGAACGGTTCTATGAAGTAAAGCAAGTTCAGTAAAATTCTAAATGATAAACGTCAAACCTTTTTAACGTCTAGCATTTTTAAAAATTTTGTCCCAACCTTCACCGAACGATGATATTAATTGGTTACATACATCAGATCTCAGTTTTAAGCGATAGATCAACCTTCGGGCTTCGTCCTCAGGCTAATATTTTGCTTAACTCTATTTTGTCTGACACTAAGAATATCCGTCACAAGAGTACGATGAAAACGTTTGCTGTCTCACAAACGTCTTGTTCGAATTTCGAATCTCCATTTTGTGAAAAGTGTTTCGCCGCGCTTATGTCACGGTTCGTTGCGTTTCGGATTATATAATGAGTTAAATAATAATTCGGATAATAGTGAGTTAAACATGGTTATGGCGTATAATGTTTACATGCATAATTAATCATAAGTGACACTAAGCGATTTCAAAGTTTATTCATTATGTATTTAAATTTCAAGACGTAGCGCTTACCCTTTTTTTGGATTCACAATCCTTTATAACATCTCTAATCGAATTTTCAAGTGTCGTCAGAACTTCGTCTAACTGGTTAAATCCGTCTGACAACGTCTAAAAGTATTTTAAAGTATATATTATCAGGGAAACTAATATATTTCAAGAACTGAATAGCTCAGTATATGTTCCGAATAATCTAATAACACATGATCACTATCATCATAATTTTGAAGATTCAAGTGAAAATGGACGCAACTCAGGTTTTCAGATGGAGAAAAAAAGCCAGATCGAATATAAAGAAAAAATCCACCCACTTCATAATCTCAATGCTATCTTATATTGTCTAGATGTTATTCAAACGCGGATACTATAAGGTGCTTCTTTTTCGTGGTTTCTTTGGTGGTATACATTTGGACTGCGTGGGCTAAATGTAAACAGTTATGCTAAAACCGTTTGAATATTTAGTAAAAGATTTCTGAGCCCTCACCAAATCAGTAACAAACCACTATACATCCCTACTTTCTCCTTACACCTTTGAGTGCGTGCAGTTAAATGTTTAAGGATTTTCACGAGAGACCAAGGTTCCAGTCCCAATTATTGCCAGTATAACTATCAAAATAGATAAACTTTCGTTCCGTTGACCAGGGACTTCATCAGCGCATCAAATACAATGTTGGTGCACGCCACATCATCTCGCACAAGAATTAGCGTAATATTATCAATTCAAATTATAATGAAACAAATGACAGGTAATTTTACATTTATGGTTAATGGGGTAATGCGGCGCGGGAATGTAATATTGCATACGTGCGACACAGTGCAATTTTGGATATTTACAAGTCAGAATTTTGAGATCTCATGACCAAATTCAAGACGTGTTCCTCTCTTCAATGCTGATTCGAGATATCGGGGGTAAAAATAAGGGGATTTTCTCGAAAACTCGCATTTGGTTTGAATTGATGGGGGGTTCTAAATATCCGAGGTTCGAAATACCCGAGGTAAAACAACAGTGTTTCATTGGAGAAAATGTTTGGTACCTGACCTAACATTCGGGAAGTTAAATAACGGAAAGTTCGAGATATTCGGGGTAAGAGATAACGGTATACCACAGTGCAACGCAATCCACCCACCTGATTATTAGTGTCGCTAAAAATATTTGTTATATATACAGGCTATTCTTTATTATTACCTTATACAAAATATATTCAACAATATTTCTTACTCAATTGTCACCAGCGTTGTTAATTAGGTCAGATTTGCAGCCTGTCGTTAATAATTATGAGTTTGCTCATGTTTGAATACTTGGGTTTCTGCCATACAAATTAGGAGCATGTACAGTAAATGACAATAACCTTCGCTCGACGATCTAAGTTTAAATTTCTTAAAGTTCTACAGATTTTCACCGGATTTTAACAGGTTATGGTTTTCAATTCCGCCATAAGCTCAGGAGTCCATCTAGGGTCAACTCAATGCAAGGCTGCCAAATGTTTGTCTTCTTGTCTATTAAAATTGACTTCTCCTACCTGTGCGCTTAATTGAGGTAATCCACCAGACGTAGCAGAACCCTCGTAGACCAGGTTTTCGTAGCTACGAAGACTTTTCTCTCTACAAACATAACAATATTTTAGACTGTAATTGCTTTGGGACGAAACAACGGAAGAGTAGAGTCTAGCATGAGTTTTTACTGATGGTGAGGTCTTACTGAGGACACCATAAACTTTTAAGGTAAAATTATTAAACTTCTTGGGTTATTCTTTGCGACTTACTGCACGAATTGTCGTGTTTGAAGTTGTCATTATATCTTTGCATCTAGCTCCGAAGATTTTGTTTTGGAAGTTTTAAAATATATAGCAAAGACAATGTTCAGCCCTTCCTGTCGAGAGCTAATACCTGACAGGATTTGCTGGAAAAAGAACAAATATCCAACCTCAGTGTACGGTGTAAACTTTCGCCATTTTGACTTACTTCCTGTGAATTTTGAGTCGAGTGTACGTAAAAATTTGAGTCAGAAAAGAGCTTTTCGGCACGCACGAAGTTTAGTATTTTTTTAATCGTTTTAATAATGTCCTGGGACTTCAATGAGTTAACCAGCTTGAATAAAATCTTGCTTGAGAACCAACGTGCAAGAGCTCATGATCCAACAAATAGGGAGGGCTTTTGTCCCAACTGATGTAAACTTAAGATAATTTTTTGCAATATAATTAAGCCTTAAAGTCCCTGCTTATTTATGTGTAGATATTTGATGTTCTTGTTATTTATGTTTAATATGTTTTAAGAGTTCATTGCCTAAAGAGTGCGAGCAACATGAAACTCCGCGTAACGAAAAACGTTTTAAGTTTATTGATTATTTATGACTTCCTCTGCCTGCCACTCAAGGCACTGAACACTCTTGCAATAATTATAAACAACTGTAGTCTCGTTTGTTACATATTTATATATGAATATATACCAATATATATATATATATATATATATACCCCAATGATGAGTACCACGAAGGTTCCAGCGTTGGTACGAAAATATAGAGCGCTCAATACCGTTGCTGGTAGAGCGAATAAGTAAATACAAAAGACAAAATATTGCTGTCGCTACTCTGAGAGATATATATATATATATATATCTTTCAAAAATGAACTTTATTAAAATCTTTACGTTTCGGGGTCCGGCCCCTTTCTCAAAAGTCTTTCTCAAAAGACTTTTTTTTCAAACGTTCAAAAAACACAATTAATTGTGGTCATTACTATAAAAATATCACGTTATAAAATGCACAAGCAAATGGACAAGCAAATGACCACAATTAATTGTGGTTTTTTTAACACTAGAATTTATAATCATTTTAGACAATAGGATCACATGAGGACAAGCAAATGACTTCATGCATAACTGTTAGCATAATTGTATAAATATGTTCTTGGTGTATTCAGGCATTTTAGATCGGAAGAGTGCGTGTAGCCTATAACTTCACGTACGAAACTGTACAGTAATGAAAATGTTTTAAAATTTTTACTGTCTTGGCTTATTTTTATTCTACTAACGCTCTAGGCTGGTCCTATTGAGCACTCTAGTCATCTTAAATCTGCTACGAACCACTGTATATATATATAGATAGATAGATATCGCTCTATGGCTCTTAGGTCATATTGAGCGCTCTACAGGATGAGCCTTTGCCGCTTTGCACTGTGCGCACGCTCACTGCTTGCAGTTAGAGCGCTCTGGCAAATGACTTTGATGTCCCACATTTATGAGGCATCAAAAGTGACTGTAAATAGCAGTTACCTTCATTCTGCTCATTAGCACTGCACTGATGAGGTCCAAAAGGCCGAAACGGTTCTACCGCTTCTCGCCTCATCTCAAGCCCATGAGGATTCTTCATTAAGTGAATATTTTATGAGATATACAGCTTGAACATACATCGGACGATAGAAAGAAGAACAGCAGCTCATCCCTGGTGTTTTATACAGAGGATTTACTGGCCTTTGGCCATCCTTTGGAGGCCATTTTGGCTGCTTCATCTTGTCCGAAATCGTGGTAATCGTGAGTTTCTACTAGTGCAATCCTTGGCTCTTTCACTCGCATCTTAGTGTAGACACGTAGTACTATAATATCTTATTAATACTTTTTGTGTGTGTCATTTAAATCGAGAGTGCTGTTGCGTTGAATGATTTGATGTGGATAGTCACGTGAGACTCGTGGCCTCGAGCAGGGGTCGAGAAGGTTGGCGGAGTTTTTGTGTAAGCACTGAGTGAGACTGTAAAACTGTAGAGATTAGAGCTGTCACTAATAAATACGATAACTAACACAACATGGTGTCAGGAGTGGGATCTCCAAAGACCGCGTGAAAGTGAGCTACGCGCTACAATTTGTTTTACTGAGAAAATACGGGATTGTATAGCAGTAAAATCGACGAGTATCGTTATGTCAGTGGAGACGTCAACTGAGGGTATGAGCAGCCCTACCAGCCCAAATATGGAAGGAACCCGGCCTATTTTACCGGTGAAACCAAAACCATTTGATTTCACAAAGCACGAGGAATGGCCACGCCGGATAAAAAGATTCGACCGCTATCGCATCGTATCGGACCTTTACAAGCAAAACGAAGCCGATGGGGGGCGAAGCCGAAGATATTATGTCTAGTTTTGCCTTTCCTGAACCCTCCGATGCAAAGAAATACGACGTAGTAAAAGGGAAATTTAACCAACACTTCGTCGCCAAGAACGTTATTTATGAACGTGCAAAGTTCAACCAACGTGTACAAAATCCAGATGGACCCGTTGAGAACTTTATTACCGCTCTCCATTGCTTAGCTGAGTTTTGTGAATATGGCCCGCTAAAGGAAGAAATGATACGTGTCCGCCTTGTCGTAGGACTCAGGGACATGAAACTTAGCGAAAAGTTGCAGATGAACGCAGCCCTTACGTTGGAAAACG
>JBAHVQ010000143.1:14788-40183 GCA_036872915.1 Nanipora kamurai
TAACTAGAAAAGTTTTTGGGCTAATTGCTTGTACCTTTTGCTGGCCACGAAACCAGAGTAGCACTTTGAATATGACTTTCTCTTGTTACACGATTATGTATTGAACTATTATATTTAAAATAACCTTTAAAAAATTAGGGACAGCGGCCCTTAACTCTATTTTGTATGACTCCACGAATACCCATCAACAGTGCACGATGAAAACTTTTGATATTTTGGCCTGCTTCCTGTTTGAATTTCGCTTTTAAACGAAGTTTTTGGAAATATGCATCAAAACGTCAGTCACCAAAGTGGTTTTTCGCAAAAGTTTTTGACTAATTTTTCCAATCTTCTCGGACAACAATGAGTTAATACATAGACGGTCTAGCCCTAGACGGTCTTGGGCTCAGAAATCGTTTTTCTGAGAGAACGAGCTTGACCAAGCTCCCGCACGAACCAAGTTCATGTCCAACATTAAGTATAATTCCATCATTATTATCATATCGTGACTTCCGCTTAGGCAGTACATATGACGAACCTATACCCTAGCTCACCATCGGAGTCGCGGTAGCTCAATGGTTAGATCGTCTCACCAGTCATCAGAAGGTTGCGGGTTCGATTCCCGCCTGGGGCTCAGAAATCGTTTTTCTGAGAGAACGGGCTTGACGAACGTCCACTGGTCGTCTTATTTATCATATTGAACCGAAACCAGCCCGATTGATAATAGTGTACAAACGTAACCTTATCTCACGATACAAGCGTTAAATTTATTATTCAACTCGTCAGCATTCACGAGTGTGACAACCACTTATCGCATACTAATGAGCCTGTGTCTTCATTTCTAACAACCAACGTTTCTTTTTGGTAAAGAAAAAAAATCCATGTAATTGTGGTTAAGTGATGAGATAAGATGGTTCGTCAATGTTCACTCGTGTGATAAAGAATTTGACATCGCGAGTGAAGCTTTACGGCCACGAGAAGCCGTAGGCTCCGAGTTGGACGTTCAGGCTTCCTGAGCGATGTTAAATTCTTTATCACACTCCACACCATTTATGAACCCTTACACAACCGGCCCCTGGTCCTAAAGATCATGTTTGAGATGTGGTGACATGAATTACAAAATGTCGACTTCCACAAATACACCCCTTATCCCTGACAGTGAGAAATAGGCAACTCGATTTCCTTGTTTATTATAATATTTGAGTTTCTCGTTCGTTTTTCTTAGATTCAAGATTTTGATATTGAATGTTTGGATTCAAAGTTCACCTTTAGGTATCTAGTGGTCGGAGCGGGCTTTTTTAACAAACTTGTACCTTGCTCCATTTGACATCTCGTTTCTTTTTTGATACACAGCAATTCATTTTTAGCAGTCTTTCATTTCATTTACTCCTGCATGCATACATGTGTTACAATAACCTAATTACATTGAAAATTAAACATTGGTTACCAACGTTTTGGGCATGTTTTTTTTGAGACTAGAGCTCTGTCATTACGCCATAGGCCAGCAGACTTAATATATATTTTCCTACTCTCGGTCAGGTTACAATTTTGATATGTCCCACGTGACTTACTCAGGTTGTTGAGGAGGAAATGTCAGTGTAAGGCTGACAAAATAGTTTATCACATTACTAAGGATTTTCTCTCGTTTGTAACTCGATTATTTACTCGACTACCAACACTGACATGGGAATTGTCGGCAAGAATTTACTGCAAGATCACCGCACCAGAAATACAACAAGTTCATGGACATAAACAGATCTAATAACAGTAAAACAATTTTTAATATATCTGTTGTAATGGAATTTAACGTATTTTTTTAAAGGTAAAGGACTTTTCATTTACACTGTAAAATAACAAAGAAAACAGTAAAAGCACGTGACATCCATGAAGTGATAACGAGCTAAGATTGGTAGATGGATACGTGTTCCAACATAACTCAATCACACCAAGTATTAAAATTCTAGAGAAAAAGATGAATAAGCAAATTAATAGTTAGGGTCTGATAAAGAAGTACATAACTGACCCTGGCTATCTTTACCGCAGACCTTGACCAAATTACAGAACTGTAATAGTACGAGACAATAAGCTTGAATTTTAACATTGGTATGAACCGAGAATTGTAAGAATAGAGACCTGTTACGAAGTCAGGTAACGGGAATCTCTCGCTCACTAATTCATAGGGAAAACACCGCGATAATCTGGACGTTTTTAGCGTTTCTCACCCAGGGGGAGCTGACAGTGTTTGCCCACTGTGACTCGGGATGTAAAAAAGCTGTGGCAATGAAACTTTCCAACTGGGTAGTAAATCGATAATCTTGTAACATGACGTGATAACATGACATGTGGACAACAGGAAATATCCACGCACAAGAACCTAGTCGATTAAGAACCTGAAAGCCAAAATTTTGGCATTTAAGCCCCCATTACATATGAACTTGTTGAGTACATAGGTTGTAACAGATTTTTTTATTTGGGAAATCAAGGAAAATCTGATAAAGCCAGTCTTTTTCTCACAATCAAACTGTACAGAACGACTGTGCTGCCTAATCAGGCATAAATTGGTATTTTAGAGCAGTTGAGTCTTAATGCATTGTGTTGGGCATAAATAAATCAGAGGAATTATCGCAGGGTTTCCAACAGCTTAGAATGTAGTCTCATTAGACATAATTATATGTACATTATATAAGGAAGGGACCACATCCATAATGAACTAGTTTTTGGACCAGTAACAAGCACACTTTCCTCTTCAGAAAATAAGAACCTAAACATCCTACATTCTTATTAGACACCAAACATATAAGATCCTTTTTAGGCTAATCTGGAAAAATCTACGTTCTTATACGAGAAGTCTTCTGAGTTACGTAAGGTGATGGTACCCTGATGTCGCAAACATAAGAAAAGTTTATTTTGTGAGGGACTCACAAGCGTACTAGCGTACTAAAGTAGTCTCCGATTAAATAAGTTGTCACATATAATGTACATATTTAATGATTGAATCTGTTTCCTTTGTTATTTATTTTAATCTAAAACACATCCCTTTGAAAAAAGGTCATTCTCAAGGAAAAAGTGGGTAATTGAATAAAATTGAGCATATAAATGCGGGCCAGGAATTTATATACACGGCCATTATATGGAGGCGAAATGGCCCGGTTACCCGGCCACGGGCTAGCCTACTAAACAATGTGATTACATGGAAAGGAGCCAGCTCTCTTCATGCTAACCTGGCCAGCTCACCTCACGTATTAACGTTGGAATCATCAAGCCTGGCAATCGGGATGATATTTTACTCGTTAAGCATGCGCACAACCGTGGGAATATAAACTTTAAAATACGCCGGATTAGTAAACTAGCTCCCCTTATGTAACATTTACCAGAAATATGTCTGCACTAGAGAGCCAGCTCGGATACCGGGGCAGCTCGCCTTCATGTAATCAGGGCCCAAGATCTAAGGACGTATAGATAAATACGTTGTATTTACAATAAAGTACGCTAAAGTAAACCTTAGTTAAACCTTGAATATAAATATGCAAAGCAAAATAGTGTGCCTTCACGCGAGTCAATACTTTACTTAGGGAAAAGGTTTTGCGATGTGAAATAGTTAAGATCTTTTAATAAGTGGTCATTGAAAATGCAAGGAGTTTATCTGAATAAATCTCAAGGATATTTTATCTAAGTACCTTTCGTTATCAACGACTCTTAACTTGGTTGGTTTCCTCTTAGCGGTCTACGTTCAGATAAGTACTTTTCTCAACTTACCTGAGTGGAGTGGACAGCTTGGTGCTCCATAACAGGTATGGCAAAGTATGGAAGTACCATACATAGAACTGATAGTGCAACGATCTGCAGAATGTCATGCCAATAAAGTTGGACACGAAAAGTGGGAGTACGATATCTGATATGTCGTTAAGGAATGAAACATTCAGGAAAAGGACAAACCAAGATGTACCGAAGTCTCTTTAACATCTTTGTAAGCTTCCTAAGGCAAACTAGCCGACAGTGGGGACGAAGGTAAAGCTAAAATGCTAGAAGAAATACATTGTTTCAATGGCGTCGTTAGGAATTTGAAGTTACAGGAGCCAAAGGAAAATTTGAACTGATGTAACGATATTCCTGACAAACCGACAGTTGTAGTGTCAGTCGTAGATTATAGCTATTTGTTTTACATTTACCTTAAGTAGAGTTGAAATATTTGAAGATTCATTTCATCGATGTATATAGATTGTTTAAAAAGAGGAATTAACCAGTAAACTTTGGTCCATGAGAGAATCTGGGGCATCTCAAAAGCTCTGTAGATCATTACTTTCAGTATTCTGGTTAAAAAAAGTTGATATCTGAAACGGACCTGCTAGTGCAACCAATTCTGGGAACTAGCTCCGAGCAAATGGCACGCCAAGCTGAAATACATCGATTTAACGGTTAAGAGCCCATTAAAACGTACCTGACATGTGTACATATAAAAAATGAAGAACTAAAACATTGAAGCCGTAGAGTCTCAATAAATATATCTCTGCTCAGAGTTGCTGTTGTTCTGTATTTAATCAATATACTCAATGGTTCATTGAAGCCTAACTAAAGAATGTTGACCGAGTGGTGGTTTTTGTGTTGTATGTTTTTTTTGGTTTTTTTTGGCAAACAGTAATATATTTACTAAAATATTTAGCAAAAAAGGTTTTAACCTAACGGGAAAAGTCGTGATTGTACCGACAAAGCGTCATAGCACGACTGCCATAACTGTCCCCTCCCCGCATTCACCATCTTAGCCACGCTACTGTATTTTTATTTTTCAAGAAAGGATACCATTTGATGTAAGTTCTTGATCTTGATAATTCCAAGCAAAATACCCTGTGACGTTTTCATTAGACCTACATTGTCAAAAAACGAAAGAATAAGTGGCATCAGAAACATATAACCCGTCGCCTGCTTTTTTTTTTACTACTAAGTTATTTTATTAAGACTTGGACCACGCGATAACGACGTGAAAAACAAGTACTACGACTGCTTTAGAAGGTTCCAACCACTGAAGGGTGAAATCGTCTTCTTTTTCCAGTCTCTTTGACATTGCTGCAGCAGCTTAAATAATATAATCACGAGTGTTCCATAAAACAGACTTTCAACAGTCCTTATTCACCACTGTTGCCGACTTCAATATTCTTTTACATGCATCTCAAATTTTCGAACGTCATATGAAGAGATAATTCTTTTTAATTACCGACACAAGAACGTAGTTTGAAAGGGTAATTGAGGTGCACGAAATAGATATCTAAAGTTTAATATTTACAGTGTCTGTCATTTTAAAATAGGGTCTATACCAAAGTCGTGAAAAATTATTAAACAACAACAGAAATTGAAAGTTATGTTTCATCAGAACCAATAGGCCTTGATCGTAAGTTTCTCAAACTCACAATTTATGAGGAAAACACAAACGAAATCAGTACCGAGACGGCTATTGGGTATGTGATCTTAATTAGCGTACAATTTCGACAACTTTAAACCCGACTTTCTCCTCAAATACGTATTCGTTTGAGAAGCCATATCATACACTCGAAAGTTGTTTTTGATCTGATTTCCAAACACCTCAAAGTTGGTTACAAAACTCGGCTATCGCTTCGTTTTCCAACTCACTTCTCGGTGTTTGGGTATCAGATCAAACACTCCTCGTGTATGGTATATTGCTTGAAATCACGAGTCTTCCATGATGACTTCTGAGGAGTAAACATTGACTGAAGCTGAATTACTTTGGCAAGGCGATCTTTCAAAGGTGTATACAAAATTAAATTTTTGCCCGAAATTAGCCTTTTTTCGAAACGAAATAGGTATTATTTAAAGGTCTTTATTCACAAAAACAGTAAGGAATGTGCGCGAAAGAAAAGTACAGGTTTTAGGCATTAGCTTGGCATAATAAAAAAGATCTGATGCCCTCTACAAGAGGAAAACTTATTCAACTAGTAGAGCTACGGGCGTAAAACATTGTTTTTGTTATGTAGAACAGTTCTTTTCGTCCAATCAACGATAAATATTGAAAAGTCTTATTCAATGTATACCACATCAGTTTTAGCGTTGGCTAGGAACGCTAAACTTTACCGTTTCCACTTGTAGTAATAGAATAGAACTAGAAACACGACGTTAAAAACCAAGAGACAAACGTGGAACTGTCTGCTATGAAATATCCATTCCGGTAAAAATCGCCAATTCACTGTCCATTTGAACAAAAACTGACGGCCCAAGTTAAATGACCGAGTCAGGTAACCGAGGGGATTATTCAGCAGGAAAGGAAGAGAAAGAATCACCTATAACAGAAAGAGATAGTTTACAGGTAACAGTGTAACGTGCAGAATATATTAGCAGCTTCATTGGCTAAGTGAAGCTTATTGCAAAGCACCTGTGTGCATCGTCGGCAGTAAAATGTCGGAAAAAATAAACTGTAACGCTAATGGAATAGCAAAGCAAAACTCTAACTAAAGTATATCTACCAATTCTAAATCTTTCCATAACAAATCAATAACTCTTGGTTAATGCCAAAGATCAATTTTTTCCTTTGAGCAGCTGGTTAAACTAATGAAGTTTTGATAAGGTTTTAATTTTTTTTGATGATGTAAGGAATGGGGAGTAATTTTGAAAACATCAGGAGAGTCTGCAAGACGAAAGCTTGGAAGCAAATATTTTATTGCTGTTTCCACAAAATCACCTTAACTTTTAACTCTTCAAGTGACAGTTTTTCAGGAGGTCTCTCTTTGACGAGTAAAATCGTCTGGCGTTAGCCACAGTGAAACGAATAAGTGGCATATTTGCAACCGCGGCATTTAAAGGGTGAAAGAAGATTTTTAACCTACAAAAGTCAAGTCCATATATATTAAATAAATGTCGAACCTGTGTCCTGATTTCAGGTGGTGATGTACCGATCCATCGAGTAGTACATCATTGATCTATCAGGACTCGTCCGGGAAACAGTTCGAGACTTCAGCTTAGGCCAGCCACGTGTCAACTCACTGGCAAGTTCATAGTTGTAACTTACGCTTCACATCTAATCCGAATAACGATGTTGGGCCATCGGCTAGTGCTATTCACCAGATAAGATTTACGTTTGCATGGTTATTCAAAGCTTAGGTAGCACTCACTCAGATTTACCCAGTAAATTCTATTATTATAGCTGGAAAGCTGACTGCCAATCGAACAGTGAAGCTCATCAGTTTGACGCTAAAGACCACCACGTCCGCGATATTGGACTTCAATTTTTTATCCAATCATTGGCCGAAGTCAATTTTCCAATTGTAAGAGTTCAGTGCAGTAAGCTCCCCGACAAGCTATCCGGGCTTCGTACCACCGGCACAGAAAACTTTTCTGAGTTTGAAGTCTTGAGATGACGCACACTCATGTCAACACAAGCTACCACAACCTCCCTACTATATCTACAAACTGGGAGTGGTGGGTTGACTGAACGTCGACCTGCAAAATTTCATGTGGCGGGCCAGCGAATTGTGCATAACAGCAATAAGGATTGCAGAAAAAAGTTTCAAGTTGATTACTAACTTTAAGTAAGTACTAACTTTCATTGACCACTCCACAAACTTCGGGGAGACTGGGTCCAGGCTTCACGTAGTAAGCAGTCCGGGATATTTTGGGCGGACAAATCTTCAAAATAGAGTCCATGTTGGCGACGCATTTTCAGTTAAAGTGTACATTACCCCCACATTTCTTTTTACTCCAAAAAGTTCACACATTTCCCACAGAAATATTTTGTCAATTTTGTTCTATTTTCTCCAAACCCAGGCATTTTATCGCCCGTCAAAGTCATGAAAAAGATCGCCATTTTGATGCACGGTTGTGCATTGAGGTTGTGCATTGATTACACGGTCGAGCTTGTGAGAAGAATGACGTCTAAGTAGGCGCAGACCCATTCTCTTCATAAGACATGTTTGTGGAAGTTGATCGTGCAGGTTAGTGTAGTCTTGAGAAAGACTGTTGGTAAGTTGGAAAGTGACTTCTACCAGTCACCAGGTTCAAACTATTTACTCTCTTCATAAGCTCGGTTGTGTATCAAAATGGCGATGTTTTTTTGACATTGACGAGCCATAAAATGCCTGGGTTTGCAGAAAATAGAACAAAATGAATAGAGTATTTCTCTGGGAAATGTGTGAACTTGTAGAACTAAACAGAAATTTTGGGGTGCGGCATTTAAAATGCCTGATAATGTTAACTACTTCGTAGCGTATTGTCATAACGTAGGATACCGTTTTACACGCAAAACTAACCTCTCGATAAGTTCCAGTTTTCTGCCACTAGTTTTCCAACCTCTTCATAACACCAATCTTTTAAGTAAGGGAACAGTGCATTCGTCAAGACTGACTTGTCGATGCCTTACTGTATGTTAACTTCTAGGAAAACGTTTCTGGAGCTTAAGTAAAATTTTCGTACTTAAGTTGCTGTCTTAAATTTCCCACGTCTACCCCAAATGATCCCACAAACCCTTGCGAAGCCGCATTCATGTTCAAGCTAACCGAAGTTTCTGGAGCGGTCAATATACACACAATATATCAATGGTGCAGGTAGTTACGAGATGAGCAGTGTTTCAGTTCTATTTCGGAATCATCCTCAGGGTAATATGAAACGATAAATTCACATTTAGCCTACACTGCTGATACCTACATCTTGCTTGAGTCAACTTTTTCAGTTGACTTCAGCAGTGTAGGTCAAATGTGAATTTATCATTATGAGATGAAATATACAACAAAGCAAATTTTTTTACTGACCGAGGCGACTCAATTATAAGTTACAACATAATTTTAATGTATTTCTCATTTCGTAAATCCAACCACTTTGATTTCTCGCACGACGTGTACAGTACACATGAACAGTACCTGTGTCGCAGCACAAATCGTTAGTTTGGGTAATGTTCTCCATACTCCAGAAGATTTAAGAAGCAAGACCAGCAGTCCTGGTGCAAATAATAACACGTTCATTTTGATGCTAACTGCTATGCTGCAAAGAGAAAAAATGAAATCTTAAGTAAAATTTGAAATCCACTACTATATATATAAAATCATAAGTGTTTTAGATGTGGTTTCTAAATTCGGTGTGTCATTAACTTTAGTTTGCAACCGCGCTAGTAACACGATTTAATAAATGGAACTTAGATGCATAAACGGATTACAATAGATTTTCAACAGAATTTTGAATAGATTGAATAAATTATAATTTTTTTTTTCAAATTCCTGTAAACAAAAGGATTAACAACAGCAAGGCATAGCCAAGTAATTAGTTAATGGCACATCGGAGTATGGGAACCAAGTTTATAATACTCACGACGATTAGAAACAGTCCTTGCCGGCCGATAGTTTCAAAAAATAAAGAAGAAAACAAACTCAGAAAACAAACATCTTGTGAATTTAAGATCAGAGAAAATAACAAGACGAAATTGAAAACGGTAATATTCCGACTTTATTTCAAAGCTTTTGTCAAGTCGTTTTCAATTTCGTCTTGTTTTTTTTTTACAGCTTGAGTTCACAAGATGCTTATTTTTGGATTTGAAACAGCTTCACTCAAACCATTAGATATTCATAGCACTGAGGACATTTATAGAACATTAGCAGTCGGAAAACTCGTTGAGTGCGTAATTTATTCGATTAGATATCAGAGCATCGAAATGAATACAAAACGATTCCATGCAAGCGATTCGTAAAAATTTTACCCGAATCAGTGACCTTAAAAAGAATAATCGCTATAGTTTGAAATTAGGTAGCCTTTTTTTGACACGCAGTAGAATCAGTTGGTGCTGATCAACATGACAGGTGCAACACGAACCTTAGGACCAGCGCAAATAAGTATAGTATGTAATCGTGCACACCCGCCAAAGATGAGCAGTACTTTTAAAGGCTATTCCTGGGGTTGTTTTACTGTTCACGTCTTTCAAAGTTATACTTGGTTCGGGTGGTATTGTTCATGTATTTTTGATTAAAATGTCGAGAGAAAGTGTGGACATTTTTAATTACAACTAATTTTGAGATGCGAGTCTAACTCAAAGGAAATACCGTCCTCAGGAAAGAGCGGCATAATTTCATCCATAGTGTACCGTTATTCATTTGCAGTTATATGAAGAAGTCGTTACAGAAACTAAAAAAATCTCTCAATTTATGCGAACTAGCCCTGAAAATTCTAAACTAGCCATCGAAATATTCGTACATCAGGTATCTTCTTGCACTTCTAAACACTCTTAGAGGCAGGTAGTTAACGGGAGGTCCCACTGACTCAAAATACTATGGACAACTGCAGCGGTAGATGTACCTAACGTTGAGAATTGAAGGTATGTTAGAGTAAGCATCTGAAAGAGTAGACATGTTCTTTTGTTTTGTAAATTAAATTGGGCTAAAAGCGACCTTCAAATCAACAGGTGGAATTTTCTAGATTAGACGCAAGAAGTAATATTGAAAGTTGCACTAACCAGATCTCACTCACGTTTAATAATTATACTATGTTTGATCTATCACCTGGTTGCGTTGTGAATCTGTTTGCGCAGGTCCCACATACTTCCCAAGACACTTCATGGATCTTTCTGAGGTCTTTCTTTCCATTGTTCGTACTCAAAATTTCCCTTCTACTATGTTTGCATTTACATTATACTTTTCTGATTCACTACCTGAAGAACAAGCATCCCGAATTCCAGCACTGCTTGATGAACAAATATACCGAAATATAGAGGAAAAACATAGCAACGGGATCGTTGAAGAGTCTTAGCACATATATTGAGTGGATTCTGTAAGAAGCACAGCACATGAAAAAAAAGACGTAAGGAGGTACCTGCAACAGAAAAGGACATTTTCAAAACCGCGTAACCTTCTCATCTCAACTAAATCGAATCAAATGATATGGTTATTAACAAAAATAGGTCCGGATTAGATAAGAAAAGAAGAAACAGGATGGAAAATGAGGTCTTCAAAAAGGTTAAGCGAAGGGAACCTTTGATTGGCCACTAATAAAGGACTTATTTTGCTATTTGGTATATTCTCTCTGAGCAAAAGCTCAAAGCTAAAGAACGTCGAAAGTAAAATATGGGTAGAATTTTTATGCTGTCTAAGGACACTTGACAGTGAGGTAAAAAGGACGAAAATTCTGGTCTTCAAACCCCGAAGAATCTGAAACATCTTTACCTCCGGTTTTTCATAAAAGATCATTAAATCGCACATACTAAGGAAACCATGGTTTAAATATAGTTGACTAACTCATGTAACATAAAGTAGGCGCTATCCATCTCCTCTGTATGGCACCGTTTTGAAATCATGGAATGCACGTGTGAAGGGTGTGACACACAATATTCATCAAATCGGTCCTAATAAGTCCTTCCAGAAATGTCCAGGGTTCGTACACCTTAAAAATTTTGAAAATCCAGGACTTTCCAGGAGCTTATTACCACCTTTTCCCAGTAGTTTTCCAGGGGTGTTTGGTGCATGCTTTATACGCAAATCAATGCAACGAACGAACAAAGAATAACATTTTTGTATAGTAATAATTGGGCACTTAAAAATATTGAACCCAAACTCAGTTTTCCAGGGTTTTCTAGGAGTCATTCGGAAATTCCAGGACTTTTCCAGGAGTTTCCAGGGTAAGAAAAACCATTCAGGGTTTTCCAGGATTTCCAGGGAGAGTACGAACCTTGAATGTCGGTCGTCTTCACGTTATCGAAGGAGTAACTCAATATTACTTGTAACAAGTCGAAAGTAGTTTGAAACCTGTTCGTCAAGTCTAACACATTGCAAACCAATTAAGTCATGTTTATGAAAAATTAAAAATCATTTGAATTTGGTGCATTTGACAATCAAGCTATTCAGCTTCTATTCCGTCCATGACTCTGATTGATCGCAACATTATACTTAAGGCTGATCGCAAGTTATACTTAAAGTTGTTATAGAAGTTAGACTCTGGTCCTTTCGTCTTTTTTCCATTACTTTCAAAGAAAAATGTGAACGGCTTTCGGCCAGTATTCCCAGTTTTGGTATCTGGTAGTCAGATAGGGTATTAGGCTACCATTAGAACCAGGATGCGCAGCTGGTTCTTTTTTAGGGGTTAAGGCTCTGGATTAGGATAGGCGAAAATGCGGGTAAATTCTTAGGTTTTAATGTAGGTGATTGGAATCACACTGGAACCCTAACTTCCGCAAAATTGAACGTATTTTCGTTGCTTACTTAGAAGTCTAAGTTGTCGGCGAAACGACTCTGTGGTGTGAAAATGATAACTTCTTTCCTAGCGTTTTCCACGAAGGCGTATCGCGCCAGTTTTTTGGCAAGTGTCAACACCAAAGACAATGCAGTGACTAAGTTCTTTGGCAAAATTGTGAATAAGGCTTTGAATGACATTGTTTAAGAAGTGATTATCATTCTCTAACTCTGGAGTTTGTCATAAAAGTTGTCTGTTACCTTTACACGGCCAGTCTTCCGAGATGAATTCCCATCGGGAATTCCAAATTTAACGCATTCCTGATTTCGCCTATGCCATTGGCAATACAATTAAAAACAGCCCGACAAACAAACCTAACAACGTTGTCAGTGGATGAGTCAAGCGGTTAAAATGAAACGTGTCAACTGTTAAGCGAAAGGTAGAACTACTCTGAGTTGACAGCAAAACGATTTTCAGTCGCAAGCGAAACGATTTTTTGGGAAAAAAACTTACAAATTTACCACAGGTGAGGCTCAACATCCCAAAGAAGCTGGCGTCATTAACATCCTAACCCCAAATAATAAAAATCCTGACTGTGGCATCCATGAGTACTGTATTACCTTTACTATTCAATTACTGGGAAGTACTTAGTGATCCAGTTACCCGACCTAATGTCATCAAACACAAAATACAGAAACCATTATCAAGTAAAAATACCCAATAAACAATGATGACAACCCTGATGCAGAATTTATCTTAATTTTAATACATACCTTTAAGGTTTTATGGATATCTAATTGACAGGATTACAGAAAGTACTGTCATGGCAACTGATCCTGTGTGACATTACAGCGGTACAACTACAGGAGGGTTGGGGGTTATAACCCCTGCCTTTTTGATGGGAGGTTTAACTCTCAAGGAAAATGAAAATATTTTCAAATTACCAGGGCCTGATCGTATTAAACCTTTAATTACAATTTAGTCAGCAGTCCAGTGATTAAAATATAGGAAAATTCTCTTACCCTGATCCTCATTGGGGCAAAAATTAAGCACAAATCAAGATTAAAGTTAATCACCTTTCCATACAAATACTCCCAGGCCCCGGTTGTTCAAAGGATGATTACTGCTAACCCTGGGTTAAAATTTAATCGGCTGTTTTGTTGGACATGTTCTGTTTGATAACTTTACCTAAAAGTTTACGGGATAAAACCTTTCCTTATTTACGCAACAAATGAGCAGAAAACTTTAAATATCATTTCCTACATTACGAGTAATTCATCGACAAAGTTTTCACTAATCCTGGGTTAAGCTAATTGGCTTTTGAACAACCGGGCCCTGGTGTTTAACTTGGTCAGGATGTCCTCAAGTTTCAAGACTATAGCATATACATAAATAGAACTCAATTTTTGGCCATGGGTGTATCAGAGTGCTACTGATGATTGCAGAAACACTGATATACTTACAGCAGGAAACTCACTCACAGAGCCTTATGATACTTAATACTGCAGATAATTGGTTATGACCAGTTTTTATTCCACTTGTCTAATCTTAGGTTCCATCATTCAGGAAATTTTCGTAAATTTATATGAATATGCAATCAACTTACTTTCAAGGTCTTTTGGTAAATGGCAAATACAACCACCAATGTTGATAAGTACAGCAAAAGAAATAAATACTGGGCTGTCCTTAAATCACTCCCATTATTGGTTACGTGGTACAAACCACTAAAAATGTACACAAATCCAGCAGGGTAACTAAAAGAATCATGACATGAGAACATTAACCACTGAATACAGAAGAATGAGTGAATTAATTTTACTGTATTATTACATAGTAATACAAACAATGTACATATCATATTAATTCCTTGAATGATTGCATGGCAATAACAATAACATTGTTGGAATTAACACTTTGCAATTTGCAATGGCAAATTTATATACTGCAAGCTTAAAATAAATTATTTTGCAAATGGATGTTACATTTTGTTTATCATTAAACAAAACTCACTTTCTTGCTGGGGATTCCCATTTAGTTGTCTTTGATAAAAATACATAACTTTGTTGCAAAATTGCAACTAGTTTGCACTCAAATGCAATAAAAATGGGCTGAATGTTGCAAGAAATGTTGGTTTATTTAATCAACCTTGCTTTCTTACCAGTGCTGTTGTGTTCAGCATCCTGCCAGGAAGCACACTACTTGCACACAGAATACAGCATTCTTGAGGGGCAAGTCTTTAATTGCTCCAATTACGTTGTTTGTGATTGTTCATCCTCATTATACCATAGTGCTGGTATAATTCAACATTTGAGTTTTTAAGTTTTATTGACATCTTACTGCTTTTTAAGCAACTTTTACATGTGAACTCAAGAGATAAAAAAACTTGAATACCTATAAAAATCTTGCAAATGCAAATTGAATTTCTAATTCAAACACTGAATAATATTAAAATAAATTTGTGGAAGATCATGAAGAACTACCACTTGTAAATATTGCTTAGGACTTGCAGTACATAGGACCTTCTTCTTGCAACATCAACAGATTCTGTGTCAAGCTGGGGTGAATGTTTGCCACACCAGTCAACATAATTAAGGTGTTCAAAGTTTTACACACACATAAAGACAGCATCATGAATGTGGTCTGGTCTATACCGGTGAAACCAGAAGGAACCTTTCTACTCATATGGAGGAGCATAAATCTTGTTGCTCAAAAGCTCAGCCTGAAAACTACTGCTGTATCTAAGCACACTTAATAGGAATGTAACCATGAAATAAAGTGAAAAGATTCTAATGACAGGAGTTACTTTTCCTGGAGAACATTATAAGAGAATCTATTAAAATTGCTAAATATCTGACAATCTCCCAAGAAAACTAACCACTGGACATCTGTCTGCTCTTTTCAGTCATTCTCAATGATTTCTGTATTATTCCAGTACTCATATTATGTCAACATACCTCATTCTTATGTGAATAAGTTGAACAGTTTTCATTCATATGATGCCAGCTAACTTGTTATTGGTTAATTGCTCTGAATGCAACCTCAGTTAACAGGTCAAAAGCTCAGCAGTATTTACACATATTCTTTCATGGTGGTCCACAAATTTATCTCAATACTAAAGTCCTCATAATGTAACCTAGAGCCAGTTTAACCCATTAAGGGACAAGGGTGCACTTGAGTAAATTCCTTTGGCTGACACCTGACAATTTTACTTGTCACAGGGATGAGCCCTGGGTGTTAAAGGGTTACACTAATAAATAATCAAGCAGCAGTAGTAGCTAATTTACATGCAGTATTATCTAAGGTAGGATATAACCTGTATCAAATAGCCTGGTATAGTGTGTAAATGTAAGTAGAAGTTTAGTTGTCAAGTGAGTATGTACCTAAAATAAAATCACTATGAGTTTTGGTGAGCTTCAATTATTATATCATCTACCATGTTTTAGCTCAGGACTAATTGCAATGTCATATTTCTACCAGGCATTGCCAAGTAAAATTTAAGTGAAAATTAGAACATATGATTACATGCAGCTGCCCATTTCAATGTTTTTCCCTGTCCCGTCGTTGGACATTTACTGCATACACACAAAGCAACCTTTAAGCAACTTCTTAGTGGTTATGCAACTACTATCAGCCAGAGATAGGGACAAAACTTTAAACCTTTTTCATTTATGATTAGTTAAAGTCACCATCCTTAAATATGATTAAACAAACAAATTGACCAATAAAAAAATAATTTAATCTAACCTACAGCTGCCAGAGGTAAAAACCCCTTGATCTTACAAGTGTTGTTACACCATTATTTATACTGTCACAATTTTACCTGATCTTCTTGTTCACATCCTAATGGTTCTAATGATTGTTTGATATACTTAAGCCTTAACCTTAGAGCTCTATATAAAGGGTGTCTGGACTCTGATATCCAAATAGGATGGGAAAGGTTTATCAACATAATCTCATTGGCCCTAACCACTATTTGTCAAACAGTATGACCTGCATGACTGTTTCCAATCTCCATTAATGCATCACTTTTTGAAATTTAACTTCTTCAGTCAGAGATATTTTGCACCAACCATGGTACACAGTCATGTACTTACACCAATGGTCCTGTTGCTCCTTCAAGCTGCATGTAATCATATGTTCCATTTAGGAAACCTTCCACTTCCTGCATGTAAGCTTCCCAATCAATTTCAGTATCTGAAATGGGAAATCTTCAGAGTCTTTATAACATTAATGATGCAGAAGTTGCCAATTCCAAAGTTATTATATCTCTGAAACTCTGCAAGGTGACAAGATTAATTAAAACACAAAATTTTTGGAATCCCCAGCTGTTAGTTAAGCATTATCTCTCTTTTTTTCTCAGGTAATTCCTTTGTGAAATGACCTTTTATGAGATATAGTAAATGTAGCCTGAGTTATCACCATCCACTGGGAGGCACAGCCAGACTTAATATTTATTTTTTCTTTTCGCCAATCTGCCTTTTGTTAATTTTGTCCGGTATTTCGGTTTTGTCATTTTTTGCTATTATCATCTGTACAGTATAATTTTGGCTCTGTTCCTTGGGAAATTTTTGTTTTTGCCACCATAATGGCCGTTGAGGTTTTTCTGTCATTACCCAATACAGTTAACTACAAGGATTAATCACAATATGATGAGATCAGAAGTTGAAGTGATAAAATGAAAGAACACTTACACTTTACTTTCCAAATAACGAGAATATTCATTGCAACTTCTGCCAAACAAAGTACAATAGCCACAAGCCAAGTATGACTGGGGTCGAAGAGAGCCACTTTTGTCAGTTTATACAAATTACCTGCTGTTAACCCCTGACAAATTTTACCATTCTTGTTCTTCCTTACGACAGCCATGCTTAAATTCGGAATGACCTATGTTACTACATGTAGATTCCTTCCGTCGGAAGTGGCGGAAAGTGGCATGAAGTCATACCTCAAAAAGACAGAATGCAGAGCGACTAACAAGAAGCTATGTCCTTTTTTCTATCTAACCCCTCGGTGCCAGAGAGTTTTCCCATTGACGATTAAAACCGTCTGGCGTTAGCCAAAGTAAAATACTAAAGTCTACATCAGTCAATGGTGACTGAGTCTGGCACCCAGGAGTTAATATTGAAGCATCTCATATCCTCTGAATTCCAAAGTCTTGAATCCCATTTAATGACCGCTCAATATCCCAATAAAACTTTTTTCATTACCCTCTATTCCCATAATTTTTGCTTTCAATATCGCGGGATCCCTATAAATCCAGGGCTACAAAACTAATTTATCGACTGTTATTTAGAGTATTTTTGACGAATTTAGTGACGTTAATGACAACACACATACCAAGGTCTTGTAATTTTTGAACATTTTAAGACTTTCGCGGTTCTCGTGGTCTCTCACGTGCTTGTATCCTCACTCACCAGGGAACGGTTGTTCAATGCCTGGACAACTTATCCGGTGGATAAATTGTAACGAATGAACAACTTTATTCGAGCACAGAACAACTGGATTTAAATTTTGTGCACTGAATATGGAGATGCCCACTGGATAGTTCTATTCGGAAGATAAAAAGTATGTTTGGTTTTCCAATGCAGGATAATGCCGTTCTGTAATTTAGACTTATCAACCGGACTAGCTATCCAGGTGTTGAACAAACTGACCTCAGGGGTCTAAGCCACAGTACTCTCTTTCTGACGGATGTGACCCAGCTACAGTCTATAGCATTTCCAGTTCAATGAACAAAATGGCGGAAATCTGCGACTATGTGTATTGGTTGTTGTTGTGTGTAATTCTGCTTCCGCTCTGTAGATGTCAGAGCTCTAAATCTTTATGCTCATTTTTTGGTAAGTGTAACCAGCGCAAATAGTCCTTCGAGGAAAAGTGAGGAAATGATTGAAATCTGCGAGGTCACAGATGAGAATATGTTAATAATTTGACAGGTTTGAGCTTGGTACGAATGATGTTAACAAATGTTCATTGGATTCAGGTGTCAAAAAATAACGGTGGAATATCGTGTGAATAGAATCGCAGCATTCTATGAACGCAGCCACAGAATGACGATTTCACGCGTTTTCCCTGCAGTGTGTCTCGCCGGCGCGCGCAACAGTCTTATAATTTTTTACTTTAATATATACAAGGATATCTGAAATGGAGGAAATAGTGTGTTTTCTCTAAAGTGTTTCGTATAGTGCATGGTCATTGGAGAGTAATGGGGGATATGAATGCGTAACCAGGAGGTTAGCACCCCTGCAATCAAGAGGCTCCCCTCCCAAATGGGTTGATGGAAATATTAGTGAAAAATTTAGTGTTAACCATTATTAGTCATATAAATTGAATTTTCTTTCTAAAAGCATAAATAATAACACTTATTTTTATATTTGTGCATTCATATATCTACAGGTCAAGGAAAACAAAATCTTACTGTAAATTTGGATACATATATTTCCTGTTGACTCCCTAATTTGCATTTGCTTTTGTTCATAGCCTGCCCAACACTGATCAACATAAAACCCAACATACTTTACATATTATAATCCATCACAATTTGTTTGCAACAACATTTTGACTGGAGACACTTAGTTCACCTATTTTTTTGGTAAGACCACTTCTCCCGCAGGGCCCAGATAGATCATACTGAGTGACCAGCACAATTCAAGCACTGAAATACTGAACTTACATTTTATTCAATAAAATAGAAAGATGCCCATTGGATAGTTCTACTCAGCAAATAAAATTTATGTTTGATTAGTCAATGCATGGATAGCATTGTTCACTCGTTACCACTTACCTGCTAGGTAAGTTAGTCAGGCTTTGGTTAGGTAAAATAGACTATGGTGATCAGTTAGTAAAGTGTTAGTAAAAACCATTTGAATTATGATTTCAATGGTTTCATCTAATGGGATGTTGGTGAAAACTGAAAAGAGATGTTATGTCAAAGCTGGCCATAAATAACTCATTAGTGTTGAAAGGTAATTCGAGTAATTCCTTAACAAAGGAAAACTGGAGTAAGTAATTTTCTATTTAGTACTTATTATAAATACAAATTAAATTATTTACAACTTTAGATAGAATTATAAGTAAGCAGATAGTAGCCTGAGGGAGACAGATTTTTTTTTTGGGGGGGACACTATTATCTGGGACACTAGTAGAATGACTTCCAAGGTACACCAGTATATTCTATCAAAGATGTAGCTTTGTTGCATCGTTTGTAACTTACAGACTGCAACTGTTCCATGGAGAGCCTAAATGTAATGATCTGTCATATCAAACTGATACAGTTCTGACAAGCCAACAGACTGCAGTAGTCTCTTAGTTTGTCAATGTAGTATCAGTTTCATATGTTGGTTTGTCAGGGCTGTATCAGCTTGGTGTAACAGAGTGATACCTGTCCATTCTCTGCAAGATTATTGTAATCTCTTTAACCAGACATGTTAAAGCAATAGCTCTTACAGAATATGCTAACATATGATGTACTGTTTGTATTCGGTGAAGGAAATTTCCGAGTGTCAAAATGATGTATTTTAAGACCAAACCGGGACCAGCTGCGAAAAATTGCAACTCTAGGGCCTCCGGGTGGGAACCAAATCCGCGACTCAGCGACGGCCTTCGTAGTTCCGGTGGCAGTTAGTTGGCAGAGCACTGCACTAGGTTTGCCGGGTCGCGGGTTCGTTTCCCGGCCTGAGGCCCCAGAGTTGCAATTTTTCGTAACTGCTCACATCTGGGTCTTAAAATACGTCATTCTGACACCCGAAAATTTCCTTTACCTAATACAAGTATCCTTTCATGTTACCGAGTGTAAATACCTAATATTTCTTGAATATACTAGCATATTTTGGCAATAGTTTTAAAGATATAACGCAAGAAGGCCACGCCATATTTCAAAACAATCAAACATCAGTGCAATGTTATTGTACACTGCATACCTGTATATATCAGCGCTGGCACACTCTTTGCCGTCGTCCTTTTATCAGCAGTCATTTTAATTTTCTGAACAGATCTGATAACAGACTGATGCGAGCATGACCCGAAAATTATCGCTCCATACTCCCAACTTCGTACTGCCACCACTATTGATCGTACTGGTAAAGAAGTTATTTCTCGCAAATTGCGTTTAGCGGAGCCTGTCTGGAAGATATACTATAGAGTCCTGTATAGGCAGTTTTGAACGACTTAAAAGAAAACCAAAAGTGTCGAGGAACTGCCGGAACTTAGGTATTGAAAAACTGACATTTAGAGCGAAGGCTCTAAATGGAGTGAAATGGGAGTGAAACGTCTCACTTAAACGTTTCACAAAGAGTATTCGTAATCTTCCTCCGATTTCTAAATAGTGATTATTTACGTATTTCGTTATGAGTTATTAATGAGTTTAAGAACAAACCGGCGAGCACAGGAGTAGAACAAACTTTAAGCAGCAAAGCAAGGCCATTGCGATTCAAATTCACTAGGAAAAATTGGGACAACATATTTCTCCGAAATTGGCACGTCATTTCAACATATAAAGGACAATACCAAGACCTGGTTCACGCCTGAACATATAAACATAAGGGCCCAGTTGTTCAAAGGACGATTACCGCTAATCCTGGGTTAAAATTTAATCGGCACTTTTGTTTGCCATGTTTTGCTTAGTGATTTAAGCTCAAACTTTCTAGGAGAATGTCAAGAATTGACAGTATAAGTATCTTTCGCACAACCTAATTAGAGTTTGTCACCAATAACTATATCGAACATGATTGGTTAATTATACTGAAATAGAATTACACTCGCACTAGGATAACTGGGACATTCAGGATATTAATTGATAATCGTTTCTGTTATATATATAGTCTTAACCTACTCGCCTTTGAGCGTGTGTGTTTTAGTGTAAATAATACATATTCAAAACTATGGTGTAGATCGTCCGTGATTTTATCGAAAGAGCCTACGCTCTCTTAGATCTCGTTATCGTCGTAGGCTAGTTGGCACAACGCAAGGGAACATTATAGATATTCTACTTTATTTCGAGTGACGAACGAAACAGAGAACACCTTTCTATATTTATATGATATCCGAATAAGAAAGTTTAAAAGTCCTTTCGTAGATTAGGAGTATTTCATCCACAAAGTTTTTACTAATCCTGGATTAACCTAATCGCCTTTTGAACAACCGGGCCAAGGACAGAACAAATGAATGAAGTCAAGCCTGCCACTTGGAGATTGTCACAAGCATAAGATTACACTTCAAGTGTGAGTCAAGAGCGGAACAAAAGACGAAACAAATAAAAATACTTGTTGTTTCGTACTTAATGTTGAACAGAAAGTTTGTTTATGAACAGAAAGTTTGTTCAAGAAAGTTTGTACATTAAGTATTTCCTTCATTATTATCATATCGTGACTTCCACTTAGGCAGTACCTATGACGGACCTGCACCCTAGCTCACCATCTGAGTCGTGGTAGCTCAATGGTTACAGCGTCTCACCGGTTATCAGAAGGTTGCGGGTTCGATTCCCGTCTAGGGCACAAAAGTCGTTTTTCTGAGAAAACGAGCTTGACGAACGTCTTCTAGTCGTTTGTTGTTTTGTCTTTGCAAGTCTCAGAGGTGGTCTTGCTTTGTTTTCTTAATTACCTTTGCCTTTTAGTTTAAGTAGCTCGTGCGAACCAGGCTTAAAATCTGTTGGAAAAACATATAAAAATACAACTATTTTCATGTGACCTTCTTCTAAAACGACTAGACAGACTAAACGTTCTTGTCCAGTAGAATATAGTGTCCCTCTCGTAGGTGGAAAGCCACTCGGCCCACGCTGTCGTGGCTATAATTCTGGCAGTTTCCCTAACTTCAATTTCATTTTTTTGAATTGAATTCGAGTTCACCCGTTGTTCTGGTCTTTTCTGTTTTTTTCAATATAATTCAAAAGAATGGAATTGAGGCTATGCGTGTATACTGATACATTGTGGTATTTATGCAATTGGTTTATGTCATTATTACTTTGTCGTTAGGTTTTTTTATCTAATCAGTCGTCATTGCGTCACATGACTTTTTTATCCTATAGAAACATCAACTATTTTTTCTATAAATTTACGTTTCGCTTCGACGAAGGGCCTCCGCTCTAAACGCTGGTATTTTTTTTCTAAGGCTTCGGCAGTTCGCTAACCCTTTTTGCCTTTAAAAGTGTACATCTCAGACTGATCAGTTGCACAATTCATTTAACAGGTGGTGGTCGTACGCCGAAAGAAGCTTATAGTTTGTCTAACTGCACGTGGTACAAAGAAAATGCATGCTGCGAAAGAACAGAAGTTACTTCAGTGTTCGGTGAAATGCCAGCGTTGGTTACTAATGACAAAGGGTGCTACCATCGCATGAACTACCTCATGTGCTATTTCTGCAGCCCCAAACAACATTTATGGTTCAACTCCTCTGTATCTGTGTGCCGGTCATATTGTGACGACATTTACAAACATTGTGGATCGGCGACATACGATGGTATAAGTATAAACAGCAAGTACGAGAACGGTGTGGCATTTTGTGAGGCTCAGATGTTTAATGTCATTGACGACAGGAATGGAGTGGAGAATTGTTTCAATTTTGATCCCTTGCTATTTGACGCTGCTCCAAAAATAGGAGCGTCCTCATGGTTGATACTATGTACTATTATGGCTAGTTTTACCACTCGCTGGCTGACTTCCACCGGATAAACTCTGGTAGGATAACATTCTACCTTGGGATCTTTGTAAAATGAAATATATTTCAACATACAGTAGTTTTCGTTCGCAACAATTTCAATTTCTTCACTCGTAAATCATAAAATTCTTAAAAAGTACAGTATAAGCAACAAAAATAAAGTTTTCTTGTATCTCTTCAGAGGGAAGCAATCACATAAAAATGTGATCTGTTGTAGTAGTTGGATCCATAACCTATGAATTTCACAGATTGAAGACGTTGAAAGTTGTCGCCTTCCACCCATATCAGCTTTAAAGTAAATGTTTGGACCTGGGAGAATCGTTACATGTTTGTGGAAGTTGACCGTCCAGGTTAGTATAGTCTTGAGAAAGACTGTTGGTGGAAGTGACTGATGTTTCGACGGCCTTAGCGGCGGTCATCTTCAGAGTCAAGTGAAGAGTAAATGTCAGGTTCGCCTATATTTGTATGTGATACAAATATAGATCATATCTGATACAAATATAGGCGAACCTGACATTTACTCTTCATTTGACTCCGAAGCTGACCGCCGCTAAGGCTGTCGAAACGTCAGTCACTTCCACCAACAGTTTTTCACGTGACTACACTAACCTGGACGATCAACTTCCACAAACATGTAACCAGATCAGAGCTACCTTGGATAAAATATCAACTATTTTTTTTCTCCTGCTTGGCAAAATTAGGAGCGAAATTCAAAAGAAATTAAGAAGTTTCATCCGCCATGTTATTGGTGCCAAGAGCACCAATAACATGGCAGACGAAGGTTGAAAGTTTTTCCGCTTTCCGAGACAGGCTTAAGAGTAAACGTCACTTAAAATCAAAGAAATCTTCAAAAATCGCGGCCCAGGTCAAAAACCGATCGATTTCGCTCATTCTTTATGTTTATAAACGTACCACACCCATTTTCTATTGTTTCTAATCGGTTTTGGTATTTCACGCAAGGCCTCGCATTGAAAGTTGTGCGCGGCTTTGGATTATCTAGAGGGGCGAACGGGGCTGAATACGCAACAATTCCAGATTTTGAATTTCAAATTCAACACTCGGTACAGGTCTTGAATTGCAAATACAAGGCCTGTACCGGGTTTTGAACTTCAAATTCAAGTCCTGGATTGAAGGCACAATATCAACTTTAACACAAACAGCAAGTGAACACCAAGGAATTTACACACAACAAAAAATTTACACTACTTAATTCACAACAAAATTAGAGCTCATGTTTATCGGTTTCTTTGAAGGATTTTGACCGTCATTTTCACACTCCCTTGGGCTTTTCTCAGTCACAACTCTCATCAATAAGGCTTTCTTTTTATTGGGGTTTTCTGCTACTTTTTAAACCATACAGAATATCGGACATTTGTATCTCTTGTTCTGTTGACGTTTGCTTGTACGCTCTGACAGCATTGTTTCGATGACCTAAAGTTTGAAACGACAAGTTTTATTACAAGTGAAAGCGGTGTTCACTAGCGCGATTGTCACCTTCAATAGTACCTTTCAAACTTGAATAACGCCAATCAAATTATAATTGCGCTAAAAGCAAATTCATTTAAACTAATGATTAAATATTTCGTTAACTTGAAGTTCAATAACGTCAATGTAAAAAACATTAACATATATGGTATTTCATTAGCGTCAATCAAAATTCAATAGGAAAAATGGGGAAATCAACAGAATAAAATCAGAAAATTATCGAGAACGCGTATATATTGATATATGTTGTATGCAGAAGACCGGTAATAATAAATACAGAGAATTCCCTGGATAACAGGAAAAGGTTAATACTGTTTTTTGAAGAGCCAGAACAAGACTATGTCTTCGGTCTCATTCAAACGAGTCCAACACTGTTGGACCAACATGGTTGGATGATGTTGGACAATGTTGGATGAAAACTTTAAACAAAGTCAAACCCGATCCAACATCTTCCAACATTACCCAACATAGTGTTCAAACGGGGCCAACATGTTGCGCCCAACAATGTTGGACCAACATGTTGGCCTCGTTTGAACGGGGCCTTAGAATGGCGGATACTTTGGGGTTCAATCGCTCAACTGCCACACAAGGATAATATCCAAACAAAGGAGGGTCAAGAGTCCTTACGAACCTTACTATATCTTCCTGCGATATTCTCTCTCTCTCCTCGGCTCAGTCATTGTATTGTTCAGTCTAGCCGCACACATGTGAAAACAGAGAGAACAAAGAACTAAAGAAAAACATTTCATACATTAAAGGGCTAAGTACTATCTTGTGTAAATATATGTACAACATATACCCACATATTGTCGCTAATTGACATTTCATTTTATTTTGTTGATTTCCCCATTTTTCTTATCGAATTTTGATTGACGCTAATGAAATACCATAAATGTTAATGTTTAATGATGTTAGATGTTAGCAATAGATACACCAGGCGGAAAGCGTAGTTTAATAATGAATATAAATGCCCAGATTTTTTTCAAAATCGCTTGCTGGGCACTTATATTCATTTTTAAACTATGTTAGATGTTATTCGGAGTGACGAACCATACCGGACAAATAGAGAAAACTCTACTTGGCCCGGCAGAGATTCGAACCCGCGACCTTCGGTTTACTAGTCCGACGCTCTACCAACTG
>JBAHVQ010000143.1:40283-51027 GCA_036872915.1 Nanipora kamurai
CTCGGGTGAAGAATAATGATGTTAGTGCTACTCCGAGTGACGAACCATACCGGACAAGTAGAGAAAACTCTACCTGGGCCCGCAGGGATACGAACCCGCGACCTTCGGTTTACTATCCCTGCCGGGCCAGGTAGAGTTTTCGCTACTTGTCCGGTATGGTTCGTCACTAGGAGTAGCACTAACATTATTATTCTTCACCCAAGTTCATCTTCTACTCTAGCCATTTAAGTTCGACCATGTTTGGATAATAATACAACTCTACCTAGTTGTAATGTTTACTGTAGGTGGGCTGTAGAATACTTTTTCGATCAACAAAAATATTGTCGACCTGCTCTCGACTGATGAACAGCATCTCTCGACCGACCAAAATATTTAACGACAGATAGAATTTATCGTCGACCGACACAACTACGTTTCAATTGGCACAAACATTTCTCAACCGATGGAACTTTTTTTTGGAACTTTTTTTCCACTTTGGTAGTCCATAAATGAAAGCCGTAATCTGGACAGTGTAAATTTTTCCAATTTCGCCAAGTACGTTACAAGTACGGTATTATACATGTATCTCAAGTCCGTTTCCAGATGAAATGTATTCTTCAAAGTTGGAGGTTGGCCTTTGATTATCTCAAATCCTGTTTGTAGGAGGTGAGAATACGGAAACACCTGCTGTGTAACACAAATATTGTCATTGAGTCTATTCAATAGCGGGCCAGCATCATAATCACTGTGCTAATTTATCCCTCTAGCTGATGAGTAAACAGTACAAGATTCATTCTACTGTGCTCTCCTTCGACATGTTCAACAACTCAACAAATTGGTAGCTAAGTCATGTCGTAGCATCACAGGATCCTGAAGCGCTTTTATCAGCTCGCTCCTGGAAGCATCCTTTCCTTGCCTCCATTTTTGCAGTAAGGCCATACATTTTTCCTCAACAGCCGTCTCATTTGCATCGATAATATCAATTTCATTGCTGCCGATGTTAAGACAACACCCAAGTTTTTTCCATGAACCACCAACTTCGTGAGCCAATTTAAGCAATATGCGATCACTTATCTCATCCTCTTGAAGTAAATGTCGGACAATATCTGAACGTCCAACCAAAGGCTGTTGTAACGCTTGCTGTAGTGCACTCCAGGTAGCCTTACCACGATTGTGTCTTACATTTTTTCTCCATAATCGCAACATAGTTGAGCATCTGTGTTCAACGTCGCGTTTAGTATCGTTATCTTTAATAATTTGAATGTCTGTGTAACTGATCCCCAAACACACAGCCAGCTTTTTCCAGTCCTTATTTACCTCATGCGCCAGCCACGGAATATCTCCATCCTTTACTTCTTCGTCGTACGACTCGAATTCTTTAGCAAAGATCACAATCAGATAAAATCATTAAATAAGTCTTTGACTTTAATTCTACCTAAATCCTAACATTACACAATAAAAAAAAGATGCTTGCCAAAGTTCTCCAACCAACTTTTAGGGGTGTTATTTTAAAATTTCCCCTTGAAATGACAACGGTGGATACATTTTCGTTATTGTTATTACTAATAATGTTGGATGTCACTCCGGGTGATGAACCATACCGAACAAGTAGAGAAAACTCTACTTGGACCGGCAGGGATTCGAACCCGCGACCTTCGGTTTACTAGTCCGATGCTCTACCAATTGAGCCACAGGTCAAGTTGGGAGCTGGTCGCGAAATGATGTTACTTGGGCTTTTGATATTTCGAAACATATACTAGTTTCCTCCATATCGGGACACTTAAGTCCTATGTGGACTTAAGTGTCCCGTTATAGCTATAGTTATTACTGTTGTTTCGTTATGTGATTACTGTTGTTGTGGTGGTAGTTTTGTCGTTTTTGATGTTGCTGTTTGTGTCGCTGGTGTTATAGTCGTTACCTATGTTGTTGTTGCTGTTATTGCTATTGCTGTTGTTGTTGCTGACAATACTATCGAGGTTTAACACTATTCATTCTATTTGCTTGGCATGAAAAATTCTTTTGTTTAGAGGCTGCTGTCGTTGCAAGTTGATATCATAAAATTTGACACGGAACAAGTGCATGAGTACAGGCTGAGTACCTCAGTCATTTAATATTAAAAATACAGCAACAATCTTATTGGTTGCATTTCCTACGATGAATAATAATAAACTATAATAAATTTGATCCACAAGGTTGAAATATGCATGGATTGTATGCGTAATTTACTTCTTCTCACTTGAAGAGTACTTTTCTACAAAGTTCTTTAGCATCTAAATTGACCTATAGCCGATAACTGGTAAGTGTAAAGCCTTGAATCAACCTCAAATTTCGAGTAATGTTTACTGTTAACGAACTCGCTATGCTCTGCTACACTAGAATGAATTTTAACGGGGGTGTTCGCTTTTTTATGTGCTCGTTCCGTGTTTAAAACCCTTACTAACATATTGTGGTTTCTGCATAGCCTAACTATCATCCGAAGGTGGCGGATTTCAAATCGTTTTTCTAAGAACACGTGTTAGGCGAACGTTCGCATGTTGTCTACATAAACACTACCTCCCACATACACAACGAAGATAATGATACTATATTTCTTACTTGGTCGGGTTAAGCTTGTGGAAGGTTCATCACATTCTTGTATCTTCAAAACGAAGAAACAAATAATCAAGATAGATTTGACTTAAAGAGAGACAAGTAAATTGTACTAAACTATTAATATCTCTTACATTTATTAGGTCCATTAAATCAACTGACCACAGGACTTCTTCAGCTTCATCGGCGGTTTTGATTTGAACTTTAGGGATATGCTTTAGATCACAAATACTGAATTTGAAATCGTGACGTTGCGCAACTTTTGATGTTGAGCTACCACCAAGGTTAAATTGATAGGAGTTCTGGCAAATTCCAGCTAAATAAAAAGAGACTGACAATTTTCCTCTTCTTAACAATTGCTTAGCATCGCATTCTTCGGCTATTTGAAAACCTCCTTCCTTTGCAATGTCCACTTCAGTTCTCAAGCCTTTACGGCTCTGATAAAGTTCCTCAGTTATTCCTATAATCCTTAAGCTGATGTCCTTATTTCGGACCTTAAAAAATACCAAAATTCGAAACAGAATTCGTCCCAAAAGCAGGGCCAGCAGCACATAAAGAAGGCTATGAAGAGATCTCTTTACACGTAGCACCCAAACTTTTGATGATTTATCTATAGGAATGGTAATAACTGTGGATTCACTAAACGTATGCATTTTGCAATTTTCAGTAATGTCATTCCAAACGGAGCTAGTTTTATCTTGCCGAAGGACAACTAATTCGCCATCGAGTTCCTTGTTTGAGTCGAGGGGTACAACCAAGCTCATATCACTAACAACAGCGTCCTGGTTCCTTGCCTTGATTTCAACGTTAAAGATAGGAATAACCATAGACTCGTGCAAAGGCTGCAATCCTCTATCGTCCAAGTGCTTCAGGTATGGTTTAGGATCCTGTGTACGAACGCGAACAAATTGACGATTTTCGCGCCTTTCTTTTTGACTTGGGATTTGCAACTTGAATCCCTTTCCTTTCAGTTCACCTCCATCCTGTCCGAAGTCGCCATCCACATCGTCGGTGAACTGTCCTCCTAAAAATAAAGCAGTTACTCTGGTTGGTGCATAGTCCCTTTTAATGCAGCGGCCATGGGGGAATCCAGTGTGAATAAAAGACTTTGTTTTTGCACACACAAACCTTTCAGAGCGACCTTGAGTAAGCAAAATCCGTCTCTGCAGCACAATCGTACAACTACGATTAACTCCTTAGAGCCAGATTTAGTCACTAAGGACTGATGCGAACGTTAGTATTTTACTCTGGCTAACAACAGGTGATTTTACTCTTCAAAGGAAAAACCCGCTGTCGTCAAGGAATTAAGTGCAATAAAAGCCCTCGTAAAAGGTCTGACTCACAAGCCTTACCAGGCGGAAACCCAAGTCGTTTTATGAAAAAAGAGCCCAGTTCATAGACCAAATAGAAACTCAAGATAATGGTGCAGCCCATTGGGATGTGTGATTGGAATTTGCCAAGTCACTTCTGCGTCGAAGTTGCATAAGATGGCCATAAATACTGGTTAAAAAACCAAAACCAGAAGACAACTTCAAAAAGTATAAAATAAAACATATTCCGAGGAATAATGTCATCTTGAAAACTCAAGATAAGAGTTTTGTTGAAAACTATTTCAAACTATTCTTGAAATTGTAATATTTCGACTTTATATATACACAGATATTTTTCCTTCTGTCTGAGGATGACTTTGAAATAAGTCGAAATATCACAGTTTCGACAATAGTTTTGTCTCGTATTGACTCATATCTGGAGTTTTCATAATGACATTATTCTTCGGAATATGTTTTATTTTAATACTGGTTAATACTCATTAGCCACAGAATTAAGTTATTTTTAGGGTTTCCGGAAGCATGATCCCCCTGGGAAATTCTTATCTAATTTAATTGGGTAAAACTAGTTACCTAATTTAAAATTGAAAATGGATTTCTATTTCAGGACTAGTCCCAGTCTACCTTCGTGTTTCCAGATTACCTGGATTGTAACGGACAGTTATCTCCAGTTGACAGATATTAAGAAATCCATCTATAACCATCGACGGTGCTATGGAGACCGCAAGGTCTACTAATATTGACAATTTAGGAAATTTACGCTTCTCCTGATTAACTCAAAAGCTTAAGGTCTTTTTCGTCAATCTACTTAGCGGGCGATTTTACGTGAGATGTTCATTGAAGATCAAGAGGGTTCCCACATCAAAGGCAACTTGATTTGTATTTCGACTATATAACAAAACGTAACCCCTCCAAGATCTAAGAGCCAGCGTGCAGGTGGACTGGCGTGGGTGGGATTCTGCAGAGACCCTGCTTCAGTGAACTGACTGTCCCCATGAGTGGGGAGGGGAGGAGTAGAGACGGGGGTTCGTTTTCCAGGCGTTTTTCTCACTTTTTGGTCGACTGTTTTGTCATTTCGTTAATAATGTTATAGCTAATAAATGTTAACTTGCGTTTAATCACTTAATTTGTCGATTTGCCATGCAAAAAATCTCGAAAAACGAACTTTGCATCGTTTACGATCCCATCCGTCTCATCTTTATGTCAAACGCTACTGTCAAACCAACTTCCCCTGAAAGTGCGAGAATTCAATAAAGGCCCCAGGCGTTTATTTAAAAGTATACGGTACTTTGACTTACAACGCCTATGCGTTAATTAGCCGCTTTACAACGATGGAGAAACGAAGAAGGTTAACCACCACATTTTGTTTCAAGCAGTCATGTTCATGCTGTCAAAGACATCGTGCATTCTGAGGGAAAACTGGGCCGAAAAGATTTCCAATTTAAACTTTGAAACGTTTATCCCAACGTCTACAGTTTAAAGAAGCCAAATCAAAAAAGAAAAGGAGATACTGTTTTCACCTGGCACTGGGAAGACATGAGTGTACTGGTTTTGTCGCATATGTTTATGAAGATTTCCAGCCTTTTGAATCATATCCTGGTGGGAGGTTCCTACAAAAAATGAAGTGAGATGGAACCATATCAGTATTGTGTACGAAAGGCCACCAGTTGTAACGCCCTCAAGATGCCTACTTGGTTGGCTCTCCCAGCCAAAGTAGACAAGTCGCCCTCAAGCTGTCAGAGGCATCACCAGAGAAAGGCTTTCGGCGTCCCAGGGGGAAGACACAGTCATTGATGGTAAGCGTTAGTACCCATCGTTCATATTGGTACTCCAAACATTACATGAAGACAAACCCTCAGCGAAACATAGATCATAACCCTAATTCTTACCCTAGGATAACCATAACCCTATAGCCTCAACACTCATCCTTCTTCCCTGACCCTTATTATAACCCTAAGCATAACATTAATGAAGGAAATTCGAAAGAAATCCGGTTACATCACTTTCGTAGATGGAACCTGGTGTTTCTCTTTTCTTCAGAACCAATTTCCAGCAGTAAATCTGAAAATGAAACAGCTGAAAAACGCTAACAAGCAAATACCCCTTGACATCTGTTCATCTGAACACTCCACACAGCTGCTAGACATTTAGCAACTGCCATTACCAACAACAGTGATGTACATTTTCCTGTGCCAACCAAGTCATTTCAACTCATTTGCAAGTCATTTCACCTCATTTGCAAGCCATTCTTACTGGTTTGCGAGCATCTTGTCTTAATTGTTACGTACTGTATAGCTAATTCGATCAGGGACATCATCGCAAATTTCCCCTACGACTTGACCAGATGTTGCTTCACTCAAGACTTGAGTTAGTTAAGACTCACTGTGATGCATCGGTCAATGGTTTGCTTCAAGTCAAAACCCCACCCACGGGACAAATATCTAGTGATAATAATCAAGCAATAGTAGTCTCCACACCAGCAGCAAATCAAGCAATAAAGTCCTAGGCTTTGATAGTATCAAACTGCAAACTCAAAATACAAATCAAACAATGTCTGAAAAAAAGATATAAAAATATAGGATGTTGCTTAGCTAGTGTATAAAACAGTGTAGAAAGTTAAAAGGTTGGTAGAATGCCGAATCTATGTAGAAAAGTTTTGACGTTTTGAGCAAAGGCCCTTGTTCAGATAGTGAAATATGTTCTTAAAGAGGAATTGCAACTAGACTAGTTTTTATACTAAAAGGAGTCATGTAATAAGAATCAACCAAAAAGTATGAAAAATAGAAACAAACAAATGTGAGCACCCTAGCAATTCCTAGCTATTTCTACCAACGGTCAATCATCCGGCACTGGGAGAAACTGCCCAGAGAAACTGAGAGAGCCCAGGGAAATAGAAATCAGTATTTGCTAAACATTAAGAAAAAATCAAGTGAAATCAGTGCATAAGCTTGTGTTTCTATCTGCCCATTCTAGACAAAAACAGAAAAACTTATCAGGAGGGTGAAACAAAAGCAGTGCATAAGCTGTTTCTATCCACCCATGTTACACAAAAGGTACAATAAAAATTGTTGCAGTTACGTGAAAGGGTGTTACATGCTAGAGTAGCCATGTAAATTATTGAAATTTGTTGTAGTTGCACGTAAGAAGTGGAACTATATTCTCTATTTTTTCACGCAACTTATAAGTTTTGAACAATGAGTAGCATAAGTACTATTTACAATAATTATGTCATTGAGAAAGTCTTCTGGAGACTTTCTCAACAAAGCTTTCTTGAGACTGTCAGAAACTTAATTGGCTGCCAGCACATTGCATTGTTTAATTGCCAGCCTGCCAGCAGTTACCAACCTACTCTTTATCAAGTTATCATGAAAATAGGGCGGGATCAATCATTCGAAGGTTGAGAATATACTTGACATTGTCCTGCTTTTTTCCTCAATTATTTTGAAATGCAAGCTGGTTGACTGTGAGGTGATATCTTAACTGTTATATGTTTCATTAAATTACCATGACATGGGATGTGGAGTGAAATGCCAGTAAAATGTGTACACTTGTAACTACATATATAGCCTAGCTTTATTTACTGAATCTACTGTATCCCTGTATCCACTACTCCATCTATCCATCTGTCGATCTATTGATCTATCCAAGACTACCCACCTAACCCATCTAATCAATCTAATCAATCTTATCCATCTGATCCATCTATCCATTCCTCTATCCATCCAACAACCTATCTATTGATCCATGCATCTATCCCTCTTAAAGGCCTTCAATACAGTTGACCATAAAATAATTCTTAGCAAATTACAGTATTTTGGTTTGGATCAAACAGAAATTAGCTGGTTTAAATCTTAACTCAGTGGACTAGTCATATCAAGCACAACAACTTTCCTGTGGTATCCCGCAAGGAACCAACCTAGGGCCACTACTCTAATAATAATTAATATATATTAATGATTTACCAAATTGTGTTACTTGTAGTTCTACAAGAATGTATGCAGATAACACTGACTTCACTGTATCAGGTTGTAGCATCCCAGAAATCAAATCAATGTTAGAAAACGATATTTGGTGTGCAGTAGAATTGCTTTGTGATAACATTAGCTTACACTGAATGTCTTTAAAACTGAATTCATGTTGATTGGCTCCAGGCAAAGAATTAAGCTACTTCCACTGATAATTTTGCTTTATCAGTTAAATTATTGGCATTCCCCTGAAACAGACACATGAAGTTAAATGCCTGGGTCTTAATATTGATGAAAATCTGATTTTGGAAATGTCATAGTGAGAATATTAAAAAGAAAGTTGCAATCAATTTACGTATTATGAAAAAGGCTAAACCATTTCTTAACCAATAGTTTCTCATCAGTATATACCACTCAATTGTAGAACCCTATTTCAGCTATTGTAGTTTTGTGTGGACAGCATTGATGTAACACTTCCAGACAAACTGCAAAAGCTACAAGACCATGCAGCTTGTACTATTACTAGCACATCATACACAGTCCACACATGTGATATCTTCTCCAAATTGGGATGGTCATCATTGGCCCATGATAGAAAATGTCAGAAAGCCGTTATGATGCACAAAATTATTACTGGCTGTGCTCCAGGCTATTTATCTGAAATGCTTGAGGCATAGTTTGGTTCAACTGTTTATGATTTCAGATCATCTGATAAAAATATTCAACTACCAAAAATTAGAACTGATAGTGATAAAAGAGTTTTTGCAGTGTCTGGATCGATGCTAAGGAATTCCTCACCAAATTCTGTGAAAGAGGAAAAAATGTTATCAAAATTTAAAAGAAGAATTTGAAACCATAACTACTGCATTGACAACCTTAATATACATGTATATGTAGTTTCATGTACTTGTACATTTTGTTATTACTTTGTTACAGTAAGGTAATATATGTTATTCAGATACTAGAAAATGTAAAAAAAAAGTGCAAATACAGTTACCAGTAGTTATCATATTCACAGTTTCTAGGTACATAGACCAGACTTAAGAATTGATAATTTGTAATTTTTAATTCTGATAGGACCACCATATTAAAATAAATTTTTATCTATCTATCTATCCACCTATCAATCCATCTCTCCATTGATCCATCAATCCATCTATTCCTCTGTCCATCTAAAGTCCACCTATCTATCTGTCTATCCATCCATCCATCTGTCCGTCCATCTGTCCATCTGTCTATCTATCTATCTGTTGATCTATTTGTCAATCTATCTGTCAATCTATCCAATCCAATCCAATCCATTATCTACCTATCTATCTATTTATCTACCTATCTACATAGGCTCAAAACCATAGCTATAAGTCAAATATTATAGTCACTATGGTTGATTCAGTGATCAGTTTATTGTTTTCAAAGCTACAACAAAAAAATATAGAGTCCCAAAGTGAAATGAGAAATCTACAAAGTAGACAAGTCCTAAACTAGCACCTAAATCAATCTTCTAAACTACCAGTAGTCAATCTTTTTGGGGACATTAATAAGAGATAAAAAACAAGCATACTGGAGCAGTTAACATGCTATTCAATGCTAAATGTTGGTAATTGCTGATGATCTATCTGCCAAAAAGTAGTACACTATTATGAATTAACTTCTGATTATCTGCTCATCTATATTCAAGGCCATGATGCTGCTTCTCGTTGCTATTTTGAGATGCCCAGGTATCTAAGGTGCCACTTTCCATCTTTTAAGATCATTTCTGAACAAAATGTCAAAGTAAATGTAGTGAATGAGGTAGGCTAATGTTGATGTTTCAAATGAGCAATGTCATACTTTTACACTTCTTACACCAAAAGAAGTTTCTGAACCTTTGGAACCAAGCCATATATCAAATCAGTATTTGTCTGTAACCTTCAAAGCCTCTATCATATCTGAATCTGCACAGCTCATTGGTCTGATCAGCATCTCATTGGCAATGAGAAGTTTACAGATTTAACTTGTGTCAGGTGCTCAGGAAAATGTTGCTGAGTAACAGGCCTTGGGGCCTGGAGCACATTTCAAAATTGTAAAGGTCTTGAAAATAAGACTATTGTTTATCCTATGCTCAAGCAGAGTGGCTATCTCCTTCACTACCCTTGAGTACAGGTCTGCCACTTTTGACAAGTTTTATTTCAGATTCCAGCAACTTCTTTATGGAAAATACACAACCATGTCTCTTCTTAAGTCAGTTGCCTATTTTGAAAATAGAAATCTAGAGCTGGATAACTAAAATGATCTCAGTTCATAGTTAGTTACTGAATAAAATGTATGGTAAGCATCCAGAGTGCATTCTATTAATTTTCTGCTGTAAGACAGCTGTACTGCCAGCATACACTGTACATGTATTGTAAGGTGGCACACCAATGTAAAACCTAGGATTACCAGAATCTGCTGTATATTGTGAAAATTATTGTAGCCCTGGTTAACTTGTCCTTCTCCATACAGGTACTTTACTATTTTACTCTGCCTAAAGCTGCCATGTCTCTAGTCCCAAGTCAGCTGCCACGATTTGTAGCTGAAACTTTCCCACTAGTCTGGACAAGCATTCAATTGTCCCGCCCACGATCTCAGGAAGGAAGCATACAGAATGCCATAGGGGCAAGCATTAAACTGTACATTACCCTTAAAAAATAAGTTGTGTTATTTGAAAGTACATTAGTTCCATAATTAGCTATTTTGTTCTTCACAAATTTTGATTCGTTTAATATGTAAATTGTAATCTGTGATGTCACATTAAGTTTTTTTTTTTTTTTATTTGAAATAACTCGTGAAATTTTAATGCAACATCTTTTACACTTTTTTCATATCTCACTTCGTTCTTGAGATACTAAGATTTATTTGATATTT
>JBAHVQ010000146.1:29053-41420 GCA_036872915.1 Nanipora kamurai
TGTACAATTCGACAAATATCTCATGTCTGTCATGGTTCTTCTACAAATAGATACACTTTTTACCGAGTTAGAACTATCTTAAAGATAGAAATGCCCATAAATAGGGACCGTACGGATGGCATTCAGAAAACATAGAGACTATAGGGAGCCACCTTAACTCTATTTTGTCCGCCCCGCGAAAACACGTCACCAGTGTAGGATGAAAACTGTTGTTATTTTACCCACTTCCTGTTTGAATTTCGCTTTCAAACCAAGTTTTTTGAAATCTGCATCGGAAAAATTGAGTCAAAAAGTGGTTTTTAGCGCACGTAATATGTCCAGAGGGTTTGCAACAAACTAAAGTTTTTGACTCGTTTTTTCAAATTGCAAATTGCATCGTGATTTTGTGATGATATCTTAGCGCGCAAAAGCCTACCGGAGTCCGAGTTTGTAAAGCTGTCCAGGTAAACGAAATTAACCCCGATTTTGATCAAAGCGATTCTGAACACGCGAACAAATTCGTCTGGATTAAAATTGAGCTCTAGGTATTCCTAAGATAGTCCAGTCGCTTACCATGTACGCGAAGCCCTCCCTGTCTTCAACGAAGATATCACGCAGAAGTGCATACCAGCTGCAATTCTGGACAAAAGTTAATGAGACAGCTTCCAACAATGCGACAGACGCAAATTCCCTGGAAAATTAACCCCTTTCCTTTAGCCCTTTTCTTGCTTATCCCGATGTCTCGGCAATCGTACTCCAGAACAACATTGCCAGGGGGAAGAGGTATGTTACATATTTTTAGGGTGTTTCCCACTAGTTTTGTCCAGGTAGTCTCAAGCTTAAAAATGCTAAAAGGAACGGACATTTTGGTCGAGGTAGCATGACCTGTGTCAGGGAAAGCGAGCATCTTTTCCGTTGACGAAAGTCATGGTATCTTGACAACCTTTCATTCAAAATTTTTAAACACAAAGCATTGTTACTCGTGGTATCACACACCTGTGATTGGTTCAAGGAATCTGACCACATCTCGCTCAAATCTCATCATGACGTTTGTGAGAATCAAATTCATTTTATTATACAATATAATGAAATCTTCATTGCTTTGTCAAAAATACCTAAAACAGATAAAATTGTGGCCAACGATGCCTGTATGATGTTAAAATGGGTGATAGCAACAACCGATGTGAATCGACTGTTAGGTTAGATACGTACAACTTGGTTGATTGTACTGTTTCAGTGACAGTGTCATATCAATATAACTAGAAGTGGCCCGAAAAGATAAGGTACTTCTGTGGGAGTGTTTATTGACCAAGATAGCGAGTTTGTACCGCTCGACTACATGGATAAGTCATTTCAACTACGATAAGTATTTTTAGTTAAATCCCAGTATGTCGAGCAACTTCCTATGGATAATTCGAGATAGCAAAGAGTTCTGTGAAGCAAGGATAGGGTTGAAAGTTATGGGATTAAAAGAAAGTGACTTTCGATTCGAGATTGGGAGAGATTGCGTGAGTTTTAAATAATGACGGTGATATTGCACACACGATGCAATATGGCCCGCAACATTGCGTGAAATCCTGAATAGTATACGCGAAGAGAATATTTAAAGTTTTCAAAGCTCGATCAAAAGAAACCAAAGAAGGCAGAGGAAAGTGGAAGTCTTACCCTAACCGTATGCTGACCTAAATCTGTTCCTATTGTTACTCGCTGGCTTCAAATCTCATCCTCGTCCATTATTAATCGCTGCAACATTGCATGTAATGTTGCGCCGTGCCCCATATGGCTTAAGTGTTGTGGAATACGACGAAATAAAGTTTCTAAAGGTGCGAGGGATAGATCACTTTGCGTTGGAGCCACTTCAGTCGATACCAGAAAGAGGATTATTGAAAGGCAAAGCACTTCCTCCGACATGTACGATCAGTCAGAATTCAGAAAAGAATGTTGCAGAGAACATTGGTGGACACGTTTTTATTACATTAAGCAGTTTCATGGAAAAAGTGGTTTCACATTCTGGGGTGTTTTTATTTTATACTGGATATCTATATCAGCTACCTCTGCTGTTCTCACTAGAGGTCAAGCATAGGCCACCCTGCCTAAGGTAGCTAGTTACAGTTGAACCTCTTATTAGAGGGGACCTCTAACTGGCCACTACCAAAACGAGTTGAAGACTGGTGATGAGATAGGAGAGCTAGTGTTCTCGGGATTGTTTGGAGGGACAGTTTCATTGTTTTTATTCCATCAAGCATGAAATCCGTCCCTCCAAACGATCCCAAAAATATTTGCGCCGTTACTCGTCACCAGTATCCCATTCGTTTTCTCAAGGGCCAATTAACGGGGACACTTGGTTAAGTCCGCGATCGAAACCTTACTATGTTCCCTCAGTTTGTCCTTCTATCCAACGGACACATCTATACAACGGACGCGTGCACTTTATGAGAAGTACCAACTAAAGAAATCACTTTCAGTTAGCATTAGCATACACTCTGAAGATGTTGCATGATTAGCAACGAAACGCGAGTTCTATAAAATTAAAAACTTCATCAATGTCTATCTTATTATGGACTTATTGAAAGTTATTTGCTGGGCTTTGATATTTTTAGCAAGATTACGTTTTGGGCCTGGTTCGTCTACTGTCACGATATTGAAGAAATTATCTCTGTATACCGGACGCTTATGCTAGTGACGGAGAAATATTTCGCATATAATAACTATTTTAATTATTGACACGATTTAGCCGCCAAATTACGCTCGTTTGGCGCCGGATTAAGCCGTTTTAGTTTCGTTTACTATGAAAGTGCTTCAAATTTCAATTTACAAAAATCTAGCAGAACATTGTTTATGACACATTGTGATGCACTGTTTATTATTTTACTCCGGAATATTGTACTAGCTGTTGTGGAAATGTCGAATTTGATAGGTTACATTTAAAGATGGGAATGCCATGCTAGTTTGGCTGGCCTTTGGGGGAAGCTCCGGGTTTTTCAGGAGATCAGGTATCCCGGGCCACCCTGGCACTCCCGAATATAATAATCAGTATTTTTTTAAAGATTGGCTAAAAAGGTTCTTTTACAGGAATATTATAATAGTGACGCCTAGGATTATTCTAACTACAGTTAAACCTCTAATTAGCGGACACGGGTGGGGAACATCCCAGACGTCCGTTAAATTGAGGTGTCCGCTGGACAGCGGTCGAGTTTACTATCAATCAGTGTTGAGTCCAAAGACATCTCATTCTCGTCCCCAAAGCCTCTTTCTTGCTGGCGCGTGATAGAAGGCTCTGGGGGAATCCATAAATATAAGAACTCTGATTGGTTATTCGTTCATTTGCGTTAATTAGCAGAAGTCAGGCACGCTTTGTCGATTTCAATGAGGAAAATAACATTCGCAGACAACCCAAAATCACACAGCCAACCACTCCCTTATTAAGTGATGTAACTGAACAGAAGCTTCGGTGACCACTGAGTATTTTGATCAAATACAATACTATGGAAACTCCATAAATAGTATTTAAATTGTATTTAAATTGTATTTAACTGAACAGACGTTGTCAATTTCAACGAAAGCACATCGAAACCAGAACCCTCAAAACTACTGGGTTCCGGTACGGATTATCCCAGAGCCTTTTATCGCGCGCCAGCAAGAAAGGGGCTCTGGGGACGAGAATGAAGACATCTCCGTGGACATTTGCATCTATTTTACAAGCGTTACATAATAGATTATTTTACTGAAAGTACGAAGTTATACTGCTTAGTTTAAGGTGGCTGAACTTATGTTTGCGTAAATGATCTACTCCTTGTAACAACCGAATTTTGAAAAGTTTACCAGATGATATTCTTCGAGACACATCCCTCAAACGTATACCAAATGTTGCCCCCACAAAAACATTACTGAAGCCCCATCAAGGCGCTCCCTACTACAAACTACCTAGTTACGCCATTGATAAAAATTGTAGATAGATCGCTGGTGCAAAAAACCTTGACTGAAAATGGGCAAAGTTGTTTTTCCCTTCCATGCTTTCATGAGAACGGAGTGATTAGGTAAATGGGTAGGTCCGCCCTGCACCCAATTGATGTCGCGACGCCACAATTTTGGGACAATGCAATGTCATTATATAGGCCCAAACCTACACCAAAACTGATTTCTAATCATAATCATTGACGTATACCTAATCGCAACTTAACCCTGATTTTGGAGGCCACGAGATGACCTTGTAGTAGGATCAGAATGACCTTTCATTGATAATGCGGAATACGAAACCGCTGGCCTTGCGGAAACATGCGTGAAGGTGAGTCAAGGTTCAGTTCACCAAAACAACGCAAATAGTTAATCGGCTCTCAAGTCTAGAGGAAAGCCAATATCGAGGTATTTATTCCAATATTTCCACGGTCTCGAGCCAATTAAGATATCCAGAACTGTCTGTGGTGACTTACTAATGTCTTCGTTAGCGTGTGCCGGATGGTTTATTTGGATATCTGTCGAAAGATTTGCATAACGTGTCACAACAAATATCCGAGCGAACACGCCTGAACAGGCAACACCAAGAAGCCAAGGGAGCGTTTACCCATAAAGAAGAGGCTAAAGCAAGGATAGTTTATCTACGATAACGATCAGGTCAACTTCAAAGGTCAGAGGGCCGAAACGGCAGAACTGAGGTCGGACACATCGAATTTAGTCGTATCCGGCTTGTAAAAAGGTGCTTGAACTACTTACAGTAATAACCTCAAAGTTAACCAGTCCTCGTCACATTTTTGGCTGGTGTACCATGGCGATATCTCTCTTTCCTTTTGTGTTAGCTCGTTGAAAAATACTGAAGTGGTTACCATTAAACGACTTGAACTTTATCGCCAAGTATACAGAAACAACAAAAACATTTACCTAAGAGCGTAAATATTCGAGGAGGCATTTTTATTTACAGCTTCACGCCGTCGGTAAAAGATTTCCCATGAAAATTGCATTATTCGGGAAATCGATTTAAAGATTAGTCGAGGATGGCCCACGCATCTAACGGAACTATACGTTTTGAAACTCCTGTTGAAAATGGGAACCTTTTGAACAAGAGTTCAAGCGAACCAGAACTTGGTATTGTCGTGAAGTCATGTGCCAACATGTCACAACATGGCAAGAGACGTGTTGACTCAAAGAGCTCGTTGTCTTCGTTCCCATCGGCGGAATTCCGACAGAGGTCGGCCACCCATGGTGGTTCGACGACGTCTATGAAGAAACTTGCCTTGTTAAGGAAACACAGGATGGCAAAAAGGTGTGTTTTGATTGTGAGTTTTGTCATCTTCAGGCTCATTATACATAATTAACCCCATCATTGTATTTTGACTCGGATTTGGAGCATGCTGGGAAAAAATATCTTGATCTTTTCACCTCCAAGGTATCTCTGTGGTATGTAAGCTGGGATGCATCTTGGGATGATGATTGAACAAAGCCTTGATCTATCCGTTTTTTAATCAAACAAAATTATGTTTTATTCACTGAATACCAAAGGTATCCTATGTGTAGTTCTGTTCTATATATTTAATTTAGGATGTTCAAAGTATGAATGGCAATGTGTACTGGTTTGGACTTGCCCATCCCAGGCGTTAGCTGTTCAAAGCCCAGCTAGCTTATCTTAGGTGCATTCCAAATGAGTGAACAGTGTTCACCACCTTTTGAATCAAACTTGAGTTCTTTTCTGCCAAATAAAACTACTAAATGGGTATCTCCCTATTTCATTCATAAAATTTAATTTAAGTTGTTTAATGATTGGATAAAGCTGATCACTGGTTAGGACTTCTTGCAATTGAGGAGCCAGACAGAAAACAAAGTGTTGTGTGTAAAAATGATGACCCAGTTAAAGTAAAGACATAATGCACAATATGTAAAATCTTTAATGCTGATGTTTTGTCACTTAGTAAATTCTTTAGAACAAGTATTTACAATGGAGAAATGGCTTAAATAACTTGACTGTTACAGAAATAGAGAGTGATTTGTGCTTTGACTAACCTGCCCTAGATGAATTGAGGGATTCAGGCTTCCTCATGTGGGTGGAATATCCTTTAGCCCTCATTGGATAATGAGGGCTAAAGGATTAAAACCTGATTCAATTCTATCCTACCAAACTAGTAATTCTGAATTTTATTTTGCCTAATAATACCAGACTATTTTATTCCAAATAGGAAGCTGTGTGGCAATAAAGGATTGAAAGCCATGTTGAGTAACCTTCTCTTCCTAAAGGTTACCAAATAGGATTTTATTCTGGCTAATACTTGGTGATTTTATATGGCTAAGCAGATATCAAGCAGTTAAATGATTATTCACCTTAACCCTGTAAGGGGCAGAGCTCATCACTTTGAAGAGTAAAAACAGTCTGGCATTAGTCAGGTTAAAACATTAAAGTGCACCTTTGCTCATTTATGGGTTAATAAGGGGATTGAAATTGAGTATTGTTAGATGAATTAAGAAAAAGTGTCTGGATTCCTTTCAAATTTTAAGTGCAAAACGTTTGAATACAGTAAAGACCCCCAAAGTAATATTTTATGTTGGAGTCAACAGATTTAAATCAAATGATTGAATTGAATTGTGATTTAAATCAATAATTTTCATTTGAAATTTTATACTTAAACACTGAACAGAAAGTCTGCTCGTGTGGGAGCTTGGCAAATATCAAACGACTAGAAGACATTTGATATTTAGCTCGCCATCTGAGTCGTGGTAGCTCAATGGTTAGAGCGTCTCACCGGTCATCAGAAGGTTGCAGGTTCAATTCCCGTCTAGGGCTCAGAAGTCATTTTTCCGGGTAAACGAGCTTGATGAATGTCCTCTAGTCATTTGAAATTTTATAGTTTACTTGACCTGACCTTTTAACCCCATCATAATGCTAATCTTAAACCTAACCCAAACCTAATGACCCTAAAATTAACCTTAATGTTTACCCTACCCCTAAACTAAACTGCTCCCACTAAGCAATAAAACATGTACATGTATTATCTATGTTGGCTGACGTTGTGTGGCATGTGGTAGCTTGGTGCGTGTAGATGTCCCTCACATGTTGCACATGTCCCTCAAGCTGTTAACTCAGAAAATTTATCGTCTATTTTTATATCTCTCAGTGCTTCCTGTGTAACCATTACAAAGTGAATATATATATATATATATATAGGAAGTGAAAATAGACAAAGTTTGCTGTCACTACTCTGAGTTTCACGTGCTCAGGTGATCATCAGGCAACACTATTGAGCGCTCTTTATTCTCAAGCCAACACTACAACCTTCTAGGTTATCATTCTTGGTTTACATATACATATAAATATTATACATATGTACACATATACATATAATTACTGAGAGCCTGGTCCTCAGAAAGTTAAAAAACCAATAAAACTTTAAAAAAACTTTATTAATTAATATGTGTCAGGGTCTGTGCCCTTTTGTCAGTTTTTTTATAAAAAATACAAACAATATGAAAGACTGCTATTTATGAGATCTTGGAAGAAATAATGGAGGGGCTGGACCCAGAAGTGTATTATTTAATAAAGTTATTTTCTGTGGTTAAACTTTGCACCAAACAAAATTAACATATACGTGCTTATCAATGTCGATTGTCTTATAATCAATAACTCCATCTTTTCCCCACTTTAAAACGTTGTAAGTGCGACCTTGTTGCCTTTGCTGGCCATTTTAAACTATAAACACTCACACTTGAAAACATAACTTACCGACGGACAGGAAACAGTCAAATTGGTGCATCGTTTGTTTATACAATAACATGATACTGAATATAAATAGTGTTGACGTGTTTGCAATTAGCCCTTTACAATAAGCTAAAAATAGCGGCACACAAAGTGAAAATTATGCATTAACAAAACTTTTTATTTTGATTTTACTAATTACGCGTGCTATTAGCAAATTTTGCGCACACGAGAAATCACGTGCCCAGACTCACCTGAGTGCATGCGGGCGCGCGCTGGCGCGATCGCGCGCCCCCAGATGCAAGCCCTGATTTTAATTCTGTGTCCAAGTTAGTGGCTTTCACAAAGATATTATGCTGGGCTTTCATAGTCCTCTTGTGATTATGTTTTTCACCTGGTCAATCAATAGCTAATGTTTTAAAGAAATAGATATAGATATTTATTGATACATACATGTATATATATTAATATATATCTGAAATACAAATAAATTTGTAATATATATATACATACACATGCTCTCTGTGATATTTCAACTTCAAAGTCATCCTCAGACAGAATGATGCACTGTATTCAGTATCTTTTGTTTCATTTTTGTTTGGGAAACAGAAGCATACACATTCAAATCTGATTTGCCAAATAAAAAAATACTCAGACAAACTTATTTTAGAATTTTATTGAAACTAAAACACGTTTTTATTGACCTGTAGCAAGTTCTTCCATGGCTTCTGGACAGTCCTTGACAACAATGGTAAATGGGCAAAACAAGAAGAAGAAAAAGAAGAAGAAAAAGAAGAAAAAACAAAAAAAATCATCTAATGAACTAAATGATAGTCAAGATACTGTAAATGGAGACAAGGAATCTGAAAGAAAGGAACCAGAGGTTGGAAAGTTTACTGTATGTCTTATAAAGATCACAACAGGTGCTCATATGATAAGAGAAAATTGGCATACATGTATCTTAAAAGGATTTTATTGATGACAACTTCTATTTGAATTCTAGGTCTATCTTCCAGGTGCCCCAATGGAAGAAGGAGAAGAATTAACTTTTGACAGTTCAGCTTATAAAATGTATCATGTTGTATGTAAAATTTACTCTAATTTTATCGCAGGAGTGTTAGTTTTTTATTCAAGATATAACCAAAAATTTGCTTGAAAACCTTTCTCCTACTGTTAATTTTTCAGTACAAATGATTTTACAAATTTTTCTGATAGTATATATACTGGTTCTTGTTGTCTTACAGGCCCAGACTGGTGCACCATGCTTGAGTTTTGATATCCTTTCAGATGACCTTGGAGAAAATAGAACTGAAGTGAGATGAAAGTAAAATTAGTTGCTCTGGTCTATCAGCTTTGGAACTTTGCCAGCACACACTCATCTTTTCAGGACATTAGTCATTAACTCTGTAATGCTCATGGCTCATCCCTGTGATGAGTAAAATCATCTGGCATTAGCCAGAGAAAAATGCTAGAGTATGCCCTTGCCCTTTAATGGTTAATACCATTCGAGTTATTGTATTACTGTACCTATGAATATCTGAAGAGGTTTATGGTTTGTTTTTTGACTGCATGCAAGAAAAAGTAAAAAAAAAGAATGTCTACTCTTGAAGGGGGTTAAATCTAAATTCCATCCCTTGATTATCTCTATGTTTGCCTCTTGAGTGATGCTTAACTCCTTCCAGTCCATATCGGTCATCAGTGACCTATGGAGACTTTAATATTTTACTCTGGCTAATGCCAGATGATTTTACTCATCGTGGGGAAAGTCCTCGGACAGGAAAGAATTAACATGGGTTTAAAACCCCTCACTCCTTCCTAAATCTCCTTCACTCCTTCCTGTTTGTGTAGGTTCTCAGTGAACTATGGAGACTTTAGTATTTTATTCTGGCTAATGCCAGAGTATTTTACTCATCAACAGGAAATTCCTTGGACAGGAAAGAGTTAAAGATGGGATGTTCTTATCTTGATTATACCTCACATAGTGAAACATATGCATTAGTTTCAAGCAGACATCTTGCCAAACTCTGGGATTATAGAACCTTTAAAACAGAATTTCATAAATGTTTTAATTTTTCTCTCTTATCTTTGCATTCCGTCCTTTAGTATCCTATGACAGTGTATGTTGCTGCTGGAACTCAGTCTGAACATGGAAAACAAAATTTCTTATTAGTGATTAAAATGTCAGACCTTCAAGAAATGGAAGATGAAGATAGTAAGACACTATTATTTACTTTGTTATCTTGCCCAGTATTTTGAAAAGTTGAATCTTGGTTATCTGGACTATCTAATTATCAGGACTTCATCTGCTGTTCTGCATTTTTGTGAATAAATTAATAACAAATATTCATAATTTTAATTAACCAGACTCATGATTATTCAGACTCTTGATTATTCAAACTCTTTATTATCCAGACTTATTTTGTGTCTCCCAAAGGGTCAGGATACTCGAGGTTTGACTGTATTGTTATCTTCAACACCTGCAACCACTTTAACAAAAATAGTAATCACGCTACTTGCATAATAGAACTGAAGAAATGGTTGGGTGTTTCAAGGGGTTTTTTTGGTTGTGTTTTTGGATAGCAATTGAGTTTATGTTCTTTTTTATGAAAGGTGATGATGATGAGACAATAGATGAAGAACCGGAGTTATTGACCCAGAAAATAAGACATGATGGTCCTGTAAATCGTGTCCGAGTAAGTGTGCCTCAAAAGGTAGAGCGGTTATAGCTCTCTTTTCATCAGACCAACAGAGAAGAAAAGTGCTGCCGAACTCTTTCCCTCTTACTTGTCAAGGGGAGAGGTACTGCTGGGAAAGCGATAAGAACAAAAAAAATTAACTCTAACCCGGCAGCATCAGAGTTTTATTGTTTTACTCAGGCTAATGCCAGATGATTTTGCTTGTCAAGGGGAGAAGCACTGCCAGGAAAGAGTTAATATGTTGGTATTTTGTTTTACAATGATGAATACCTTCCTATACCTTTTGGTGCAGGAAAGTGTTTCAAACTGAAGGTTCAGGATTTTGAAAGTTTTACAATGAAACTATGTTAACTTTAACCTTCAACCCAGCTCTAGCCAAAAACATCCTTTCAAGTATCAATTTTAGAGCAATGATGAGGAATAAGGTTGAATCCGCTGTTTGACAGCAGAAGTGTGACTTGTTCTACATGATCTGAGCTCTAGACACACCCATCAAATGATGTCATTACAAATGATGTCATTACAAATGATTCATTCACCTTTCACTCCAACAAAGGGCCTTAGCTTGATACATCAGTTCCTCTACACTTTAGTTCCAACTGTTTCTCAACCCTTCTGGTTATCTGCAAGCTGATTCATGTACTGTACTCTGAACTAACACCAATTGTGCATTGTGTTGGTGTGAGTTCAGAGTACAGTATACGAATCAATACACTGGAGTAGTTTGACCTCCACTTCATACCTTACACTAAAATACCAAGGCATACCATACACAAACTTACAAATTTTTACACTTGTGGCTTGCACTTTAAATGCAGATACATATGCTTATAACTGTGTTGTTTTTCTAGTATGCCCATATTCCAGGTCACCAACTTGTTGCAACATGGTCTGAGACTGGCAAGGTTCATGTCTGGGATGTCTCCCAACAGATTATTAGCTTGGACAATGAAGCTACAACAAAGAAGAGTGCTGGGGATAACAAACCATTGTATTCATTCAAAGGACATCAGGTAAATGTGACACCCATGTCAACACTCCCATCCTCCCTTGGTCCCCTTATTTTTATCCCCTTTCTTCTCTTCTTCACTCCCCATTCTGCACTCCTCACCTAAATTCTTCTTCACTTTTCCCCCTGTCTCTCCTACATCACCCTTACCTTCCTGCTATCCCCCAGCAACTTCCCACCTACCCTCTTCCTGCTGCACGGAGCAGTGTAAGCTTTAGTTTATGCCTTTCCTTGGTCATTATAGGTAAATTTTCTACTACTTCAATTCATTACAGACAGAAGGCTTTGCTATGGATTGGTGCAGAACCGTTCCTGGAAGGTAATCATAGCAGAAAAACAAACTATATTATTTCAAGATTTTGTCATGGTTTCAACATTGTCCTTGTTTCAAAACCTTGCTTATTCTATTTAATACTTTGTATGCAGGCTAGCGACTGGGGATTGTAATAAAAATATTCACGTGTGGAATCCCACTGATGATGGTTCGTGGCATGTTGACCAACGACCATATTGCTCCCATACACAGTCAGTTGAGGATCTACAATGGAGTCCCAATGAAGCCACGGTAGAGTTCTTGTTCACTTTTGTCTACACTAGGTCTGTTTTTGTTTCAAGTGTTTCGTTATGTCTTCTCTTTGCTTTTGTTACACCTCTGTGTTCTCCTACCTTTCCTTTCTCCCTCCTTGCCTCCTTTCTATCCTTCCTTTCTTCCCCTTCCTTCCCCTTCCTTCCTTCCCTCTTTCCTTTCTTCCTTCCCTCTTTCCTTCCTTCCCTCTTTCCTTCCTTCCCTCTTTCCTTCCTTCCTTCCCTCTTTCCTTCCTTCCTTCTCTCTTTCCTTCCTTCCCTCTTTCCTTCCTTCCTTCCTTCCCTCTTTCCTTCCTTCCTTCCCTCTTTCCTTCCTTCCTTCCCTCTTTCCTTCCTCCCCTCTTTCCTTCCTTCCCTCTTTCCTTCCTTCCCTCTTTCCTTCCTTCCCTCTTTCCTTCCTTCCTTCCCTCTTTCCTTCCTTCC
>JBAHVQ010000146.1:44844-77570 GCA_036872915.1 Nanipora kamurai
GCTGAAGTTAGATAAAAATGATCTGGTAAAAACTTTATTGAATTTTCGGCTGCATGCTGTAGCCTTCTTCAGAATAACACTCTCTCTCTATATATATATATAATTTTGTTTTGTAGTTGTGGAAATGATGATGAGTTCCATGATCTGAGTGATTTATCAAGAAGACACAGCCAAGATTTGATCAAAGCTCAAGCATTTGAGAAACTACAAGAGCAGTTAAATCGAGCTCAAGAGGTGCTGTAATGGTTGTTATACTGTAACTTATCTCATTACCCTACACTTACATATATCAATCCACTGATATAACAGTGGCTTGGCATGCCCCCTAAAAACCCTTGACTACCACATCCATCTCACCAACTGGTAAAATAATGAAAGCTTTAACCATTATGAAATATATAAGATATATATTATAATATATATAATATATAAGCTACCTTGGCTCTACTCGGTCCGTCCCCCAAAATATCTGACTTCAGAGAACAGTAAAAATTTCTGGTTTTTTTAATCTACTTCCTGTTCAAATTTTGTCTTGAAACATGTAATTTTTGGAAATCTGCATAAACGTTTGTATCAGAAAAATTGCTAACAGACTTCAGTAAAGTTTAAGCCAGGATTTTTTTTCCCATTGGAGTGAACTGATGATATGTAGTCAGCATTACACATTATGTACAGAAATTAAAAGAAAGATGCTTTCTGACCAGAAATATTTTTTATACATGACAGCAATGGAAGTTGATCGTCCAGGTTAGCGTAGTCTTGAGAGAGACTATCAGTCTTAGTGTAGTCTTGAGAAAGACTAACAGTCTTTCTCAAGACTACACTAGCCAGGACGATCAACTTCCACAAACATGTCATGATTCTCCCAGGTTCAAACCGTTTACTTTGAAAATGTTTTCATTGTACATCCAGTTCTAGCATTTTTATGGGTTAAGGATAAGTGCTAAAATAACTGGTATGTACAGTCATATATGGTCAGAAAACAGCTTTTCTTCTCAGTTTATGATACGTATTCTTTATGATGACCGGTGAGACGCTCTAACCATTGAGCTATCACGACTCAGATGGTGAGCTAGGTCTCAGAAATCGTTTTTCTGAGAGAACGAGCTTGACAAACGTCCACTAGTCGTCTTAGATTTACCAAGCTCTCACATGAACTGAGTTCGTGTCCAACATTAAGTATTTACATCATCATTATCATATCGTGACTTCCGCTTAGCCAGTACATATGACGAACCTGCACCCTAGCTTACCATTTGAGTCGTGGTAGCTCAATGGTTAGAGCGTCTCACCGGTCATCAGAAGGTTGCGGGTTTGATTCCCGTCTAGGGCTCAAAAATCGTCTTTCTGAGAGGACGAGCTTGACGAACGTCCACTAGTCGTCCGTATTGTTTATCTTGCTCAATTGGTGTCTTTTGGCAGTTGTTAGTCACACTCGTGCTAAAAACATTTAATAGGAACTCAAACTAAAAGATGAAGAGGTCGAAAAGTTGTCAAGTTTGCGGAATGAGTTGGAGTCCGAGCTGGAGGAGTTAACAGCTAGTCTGTTCCAGGTAAGATTCCACCTCTTCTTTTAAATCTCCATAATTCGACCTCAGTTGGGATATTTCTGATGTCAAGAATTTCAGGATAGGGTTTTTCCCTAACCTTCTTCCTAATTTTTTCTTTTTGGTGTTATTTAAAAAATTTGGTTAAGGTGTCCATTTATCCCCTTGAGGGAGGCTGATTCAGCCTCACCTGGCCCTGATGTAAGGTTAACTATGACATTAATCTTTTGTACAATTTCTCTAGTGCTGTATTTTGTTCTTTCTATTACTGTAATTCTCAGTTTTCTTCACAATTTTTTCAAGTTTTTCATTGGCTTTTTTCTTTTTTGTGTGTCCTGACATAATCTCCAATCCTTACAGTACTCTATCCTGCTTTATTCTCCTACTTCATGAACATTAGAAAACCAAGGAAAATTAGGGTTCCTGGCATCGGTAGGCAAGATCAATGTACAGTGTAATTGCTCTGTTGATCATTTTCCCCAAACATCTAAGGTTTGGGTGCCTTTCCTAAAAAAATTTGCGGCTGTTAAGAAGAAAAATACCACAATTCTAGCAAATCTTGCAAAATAGTGGGTAGGTTCCAGGGGTAATGGTCCTGTGGGACGACCAGAAAGCCCTTGAAATCTGAGCTTAAAAGAGGTTCAATATGGTGCTTTCCTAATATCTGATCCTTCCCTGGTTCTGCTTTTCTAGTTTTCTCCAACAATCGATCCCCAATAGGGAACCCGCCCCACCCGACATAGTGGTGTACCCCGGCCTTCCCCACTGCATAATACTTGTTAAAAGTTATTAGCTACGCCAACATATTCTTAACAGGAGTGTCATTTCCGCCTGGCTCCTCAATGGCAACGATTTTGTTTTATTTGATTCCCATTCTCTGCTCACATTCCTCCTCTTCCTTAATCCCTGTTTACTTTTTACCTTAATATTCCTTCTTATTTTTGAAGTTTTGTTTACTTGTATTGCCTTTTTTATTTCCCTTTCGCAGGAAGCCCATGCAATGGTCCTGGAAGCAAACATCAAGCAAAGCAATGCAGAAAAGAAATTTAACGAAACGCACAGCAAGGTACCGGCTCGGCTATGTTTAATTTAGAAAGGAGAGACAAGCATTTTAAATTTCTTGTGCGGTGCCCTAGGAAATACCTTAGCTTTGAAGCTTTAGAAATCTTTGAAAAATATAAAAATCACATTCTAAATTGCATTTTACCAACTCGTTAAGTTCACTTTGAGTCTTTCGTACGTGTGTGGTTTTAACGAACTTTTTAAGGATTGAGACAGATAGTTTTCCTATAGGAAGATGTTCGTTTAATTTAACTAACTATGTTGGAGCATCTTGTGGAAATGTTCCGATGTTATTTGTGAAATGTGAGAACCCCTAATGATGACAAAATTAGTATATAAATGAGTCGCTTCAAAGTTATCAAAAGACCTGTGCGGTATACAGTATGTGATGACAAGCGAGTGAAAGGAGGCCTCACTAAAAGTCGAAAACAATAAAGGAGAACACATTGCCCGAAACTTCGTGCGAAAAGACCATGCGTCTAGTGACGTTGGCGAAAGTTTCCCGTTTGGGGATGTTTATTCAGGGATTTCGTTTGAAACCAAACACTTGATAAAATGTCCGCTCGTTGGGCGTTTTAAGTGCAGTACTTTAACATGATTTCAAACATTCATTAATAATTCATGAGGAAAGTACAAAGGGAAATCATAACCTTGTCGTATTTTTATTTGATAAAGTGTGATTCGAAATATGTGATTCGAATTTTCTTGGTTGAGAAAACATTCATTTTCAAACTTTTTTCGCGAATTAGCGTATCGAAGGGTTCGTTGGTGAAGCTATTCAAAAAATTCATAGTACCTGTTTTATCGGATTTAAAACACGAGGTGACAGCCGAGTGTTTCACAACAGTTTTTCTCGTTCTTTAAATATTACATAGCACCAGTTTGCTATTATAATCACGGAGCTTAGTGTGTAGCAACTTCTATTTAGGGGGTTTAAGGTCAAATGTTATGTTAATTTTGAGGTTTTTATGATTTCCGACGCAGTTTTTTGGACGTATATGTTAGCTGTGGAGAGGTTTGACTATTGAGATCCCACTCCCCTATTGCTTTGCTACGTCACTGCCGACCTATATGGCCCTATTCTCATATTTCGCTGTCTCACATCTCCAGGTTGAGATGCTGGAAGCCGAAGTAGAGGCGTTGAAGACTCTGGTTATAACGTCAACTCCAAGCAAACCAGGATTTCGGAGGCGAAGCACCGAACAGCTCAACAGCTGTGACTCATGTGGCTCTGTTCACTGTAAGACTTTGGAGCAATCGAACTGCGAGAACGGCGCAACCTCGGATGGAAAAACAGTGAACCAAGATAGAGAGGTTAGACTTTCGGACGTCGAGTAAAAATGTCTGGTGTTAGCCCTTGCTCCTTAACGGGTAAACAGAGTGACGCTGTTTAGCTCATACACCAGTCAGAAACATTTTCGCCACGCTATAGGAATACGAACTTGAACTCGTGGCTTTTTTCGGTAAAACCTGTCGTTTACTGGACAAATATTCTTGCCATTCAGGTCGATGTTGTTGTGTTTAAAGAGTTCCTTTCGTGGATGGAAGACCGTATCATTGATCGTAGCCATCCATTCTTATCAAGAATATACAATGAAGACGTCGTACCTTGCTTGGACTTCACGAACCAACAGGTGAGCTGGTAACATTTGCTGACACGGAAAGGCTGAGCAGTGTGATAATATCAAGCCTATAGTAAATGGTTTGAACCTGGGGGAATCGTTACATGTTTGTGAATGTTGATCGTCCAGGTTAGTGTTGTGTTGAGAAAGACTGTTGCTGGAAGTGACTGACGTTTCGACGGCCTTAGCGGCGGTCATCGTCAGAGTAAATGGTTTGAACCTGAGGGAATCGTTACATGTTTGTGGAAGTTGATCGTCCAGTTTAGTGTAGTCTTGAGCAAGACTGTTGTTGGAAGTGACTGATGTTTCGACGGCCTTAGCGGCGGCCATCTTCAGAGTCAAGTGAAGAGTAAGTGTCAAGTTCGCCTATATTTGTACAGGCGAACCTGGCATTGCACGAATCAGATACAAATATAGGTGAAGCTGACATTTGCTCTTCACTTGACTCTGAAGATGACCGCCGCTAAGTCCGTCGAAACATTAGTCACTTCCACCATCAGTCTTTCTCAAGACGACACTAACCTCGACGATCGACTTCCACAAACATGTAAATATCAAGCCTGCTGTCGGAATGAATTAAACATTAAAAGTTACATTTGATGGATACCTTCCAGCTTACCAACACCTTTCAAGTGGCTATAGAAAACAACAGTCTTGTCATGGAATTTATGTCTACCAAAGGCATAATGAAGTAAGTAAAACTGTCAGGCTTTATCTGGCTACGTAAACTTGTGTAATCTTGTAACCCCATGCATGTTTGCAACTTAAGGGAGGGCAATAAGCGCGATCCCCCCCGTAATCTGTAGGACAAATTCTTGGTCCAAACCAGATATTACATATTTTTTAGATAAATTTTTCTGGTAGGAAGTGTACTTTTTGGAGCATCTTGGGGGTTAGCAAATCGAAGATTTTTCCTGGGGAGTAAGCTTGCAACCTATCAAACAGTAGAGCAAAAGTTTTTCTTTAATTTGATCCCTGTGGAAAGTCCTGGTTGTTACCCTGAACCGTAGTCATAATGAATAATACTACAGGGGGGGCATAGATGCCAGAAAATGGTATTCACGTGGGCTAAGTAGTTATCATTACTTAACAAAGACAGGGAGAGAAGAAAGAACGGAAGATAAGAAAATCAGGTGGCTAAATAGCATTAAAATATAAAGATCTGTTCGAAAATTGCTTTCGAATTCCTTGTAAAATTGCCTATGATCTGTAAGTTTCCACGGCAGTGCAAGTGCTACACTATCCTGGCTTGTGCAAGGACTCTCAGGATCGCGGGAAAAAAATTGTGGGGTTAGTGGCACTTTAATGTGGTGGTGAGACACTCTGACGATTGAAATGCCTTGACTTAAGAATCGTGATATGAACTCTTTATATCGTAGGAAATGTGCTTTGACAGGAGCAATGAGACTATGTCGCTATCGAGCCGCCATGTCAGATAACGGAGAGTGGCATTACATTTGCCAAAGTGCTCGACATCGGGTAAGTTGTGAAGACATTAGTGTGAACCTTTTCAATGTAGTTAAAGAACAAGATCATAACATAGTGCCTCAGTTTCAGGGAATGCCCGTCTTTCTTAAAATGCCTGTCACCTCAAAAATTTCCCAGTTTCGTATGAAAAGGCGTTCAATATAATGGACAATGAATTTGATATAATTTTAGATTTTTCACCATATTGCTTTTCCTGATTTCACGGTATCGTATGCCTCATTTACCTATTATGAAAAGTTGGATATGAAAGAACTTTCAACGCCATATTTCTTAATTTTAAACGCCGCTTCAAATGAAACTAGGATGTTTTTGAGGTGACAGGCACTTTAAAATGCAACATTCTGCATGTCAACGATTGGTCCCTGCGTGGTGAAAAAAATTCCTAGCGCGTAGCACCAGTCGTTTGTGTCGTCACTTGTGAATGATTAGTCAACTTGAGTTTCTTTATGCTAAACCTAATTTGCTTTTGGAGTGGTTTTACGTTTTTCTGTGTGGATTTACCTTTCCAATTTAGCTTCAGCGAACATTTCAATGTGCATTTGTTGTTAGAAGTGTAATGCCTGATGAAGATGCTTTTTGTTGCCATCTTTACTTAACAGATTGCGGCCGTTTGTGACTTTTTTACATATGTACGATATATCCAGCATGGGCTAGTAAAGAAAGATGGTAGGTAAAATTGCAACGAGTTTAAATGGTAAACAAATGGATTGAATAGGGAGTATGCAGTGGAACGTAACAAATAAAAAAGACAGTACAGGGTACAACAGGGCAGAATCGTATATTATATTAATAGTGTAAAAGTTCAAGAAGGTAAGCAATAGCATAGTTGGACGAGTTGTGGTAGGATAAGGTAGGATTGGATAGGATGAAATGGGATAGGATAGGCTAACATGGGATAGGATAGGACAGGATAGGATATGATCGGTTAAGATGGAATAGGATCAGATAAGGTAGGATAGGATGAGATGGCATCAGATGGAGTAGGACAAGAGAACTGGATGGAATGGAATAGAGTAGGGTGTGATAGGACTGAATAAGATAGGATAAAATAGAATGCGATGGAATGGATAGGATGGGACGGGATCAGATGAGATCAGACGAAACAGAATAAGGGTTTTCTATGAAGATGAGTAATAGTACTATTGAATCGCTACGAAGTAAACAATCGAGATTGGTTAGACAGAGTAAAGTGAACAAGAGCAGACTAACGTTATGTGAAGTGGAGCAGAACAAGACAGGATTCGACACAAAACGATACAATAGAAAATACAGAGTACTACTGTAAAGCACGGCCAAATTTATTTGAACAAAGTTTAGGCACAAAACCAGACATCAGAACAGAACAAATCAAACCAAAACAGAGCAGAATATGACAGAACGGGACGAAACTGAACCAAACGGAACAGATGCGAAAGAATTTAATTAAATGACACAGATGTTCTTTTCTAGTGACCGACATTTACTGGGAAGTCATGGAGCTTCGAAAGCAAATGGCTTGCGCAAAATGTGGTCTAATACCCCTCCATTAGAACCAAGAGAAGTATACGAAAATACTAATGACGTAATGCATTGCGCTACGTCATCGTCGGATTACAGTCTGTACAGGGCCTACCCAGGAAACTCTATCAGAATGGAGTTTCTAGAGTTAAATAACAGACTTCTATCGCAAACCATTTCTGAGATAGCTAATACCTCTGATTTAATAGAGTGTGTGCATATTACGTCACAACGGCCATGTTTCACGGAAGAAATATACAGTATCATACGAAAAGGAGGGTTTCATCAGGATATCCAAACACCGAGAAGTCTGTTGAAAACCGAGGCGATAGCCGAGGTTTTTTACAAACTTCAAGGAGCTGGGATATCTGATGGAACACGACTTTCGAGTGTATGATATTGCATGTCAAAAGAACGAGTATTTGAGGAGAAAATCGAGGTGACATTTGGCTTAATTTATGTAATTTCTTACTCAGATATCAAAACAACGTCTTGGTGGAGATTTCCATTGTGTTTTACTCATGAACTGTTAATGAATTTGAGATGGGTACGTCAAAGTTTCGACGTTCAACCACTGAACTCTGTATGGACTGGAAGGCTGATTCCAGTCAATAGATAATCAAAAAGTGAAGCCAAAAATGGCGGACATGAAGCCTTTGGTCGTTTCCCCCAGGCCTCCGCGCCGTTAAAGCCGTTAGTATTTAGTCCTCTCAAGCCATTTGCAGTTTACATGGAGGTTTCCAGGGGTTACTGAACAACTGGGGGTTTTAGTTTTCGACTCACGGAGGAAAATTTTGTTTGTAGAAACCCCCCTTGTTAGCCGTGTTTTGGATGGGATCTGACCATAATAAATCATACTAGATCATAATAAATATTTGGTGTCCAGGGGGTTAGTTCTAGGTTCCGGTTTGGGTTAAGGTTAGAGTTGTTGTTTGTGCTAGGGACTGGTTCTTATTAGTATGACCGCGTGAGGGACTGAGGGAAACGAGCGGAAGCTTCATGTCCGCCATTTTTGGCTTCACTTTTTGAGTGGCAGTCAGCCTTTCAGTCTATATAGAGTTCAGTGCGTTCAACAGAGTAAATAAGAAATGTAAATACCTTTGTTTACAACAATTTAGTCCTCCAACGTGGGAAACCGCGAACATTTTTTGTTGCAATAGGCTAAAATGGTAAACCAGTCACACCACGACAAGATCAAAGAAGATAGACAATATGATAAAAGTACAACTCTCTAATTTTTCTTAGGCTTTTACGATCCAACTTACTGTTCTACTTCTACACTCAGATAGTCGTTCCTAAGTTTTTATTGCATCGAATCTGTCAGGTAAACAGAAAAGAACATAGAAAGCGCCATGCACTGGTTTTTATTTCCCCGAGTTTCTTTATTGGGAAATAGACTTGCTTACTCATTACCTCGTAGACAAGTTTTAAAATGAAACCTGAGCTTTGCGATCTCCTTGTTGAAGTCTGACAATCCTGAGGCCATTTTTAATCTTGTATGAATAGTCTTGCGAAATTCTTTGACGAGGTCACCGTAAACGTTACCTAAATGACATTATTTGAATTAGATACAAATATTTGTGAATATTTGTACAATCATTTGACAAACTAGGAATAACCAGTTGCAGAGATTTAGACTATTTTTACGAGCCGAGAATTTAAAGGGCAAGAAGCCAAACAGACTTTGTCTTTTTTTCTTCGAAGTATCTTAATAGTTTGAAAATTACAAAAGTGTAATTTTATTTAACAACAGTTTCCTACATTACTTTAGACTTCCTTGTAAAAAAACTAGAATCGAAAGGTTCTGCGAAGCACTCGACAAATTTTTTTAGATCCGAAATTTGACTTTGTATTCCCGTGTAAATGGAATGACTGTATTGTCTGTAACAAACATCGGTGCCTCAGTAATCACTGATTTTTTTATTTCGGGCCGATTTCAACTTTACAGTAGGCATACTGTATTTATCGAATGATTATTTCTTAAAATTCTCGATGTAATCCTATATTGAAGGTCATGAATTGTCATTAGAACAATTTTTAAATATTGTGAAATATTTTGTAAAAATAATTGTACCAAAGTATGATTTTCTTATTTTGTGAATGATGTCTTCAGATTTATAGATTAGAAAACAAATTATTAAAGACCTTTTAACTAAGTTGTGAAACTTTGTTTTATTCTTTGGGACCCTAGCCGTAACTTTCAAAACCACTAAGTTACCATGGGAGGTTACAACCTGTAACCGTCTGCTGACCAGTAAAATAAACTGACTCTTGAGCTACCATTGAACCCAGATGGTGAATAAAGGTTACTTCTGTAAGATGTCGTTACCTACCGATGACCAGTGAGACACCCTGTCTTTGAAGCTACATGAACTGAGATGGTGAGCGAAGGTTATGTATGTTTACAACCTGTAACTTTCTGATTACTAGTTTGACACTAACCATTGAGCTACATGAACTGAGATGGTGAGCGGTTATGTTTGAGTTCAACTTGTAACCTGATGATCAGTGAGGCAGTCTAACCATTGACCACCATGGCCAGTGGAAGTTACATGTGTAGAATCCGTAACCTTTTAATGACCAACGAAACCTTATGACCTTTGCGCTGCAGGTAGTAGACGAAGGATTCATAGATTTTTTGTATTGTTTTGCGCATCGTTACGCGAAATCTTACCACACTGCACCCTAAACATTCCACTTTACTGATACCAAAAAATTATCTACATACTCGAATAGTACGTGAAATAAACTTTAACAAAACTTCAATTTGGCTCAAAGTAGAGAATGTTGGGCATCTGGAAACGACATTGTGCTGGTGAAATAAACTTACAATGGATAGATCTTAACTGTTCAACGAGTAGGAGTTTCTCATTGGAAACTGTCGAATCAGCTGGTGTCCTCAGTCAATCCTGGCTTTGCGTTGTATTTTATTGCAAGGTTTCGCGCTCCGCTGAGCGGTATTCTACCACGCTGTCCCGTTTAACTTTGTTTCCAGCCATCATCATTTTCGTCGGTAAAACACGCCAGGTTTGATGATGACATGAGGCACTTTCATGATTAACGTGCCCCGCGAAAGTCAGCTCGAATAATCGAGCTGATTCCAGCGAGATTCCAACTTGCGTTTTCAGGACCGCATCTCTCCAGGTTGAGCTACTGAGTCAACATAAGACAGTATATGCAGGCCATATCTATCGTAGATACACTGGAGATACATGGAACAACTTAGCGCTTATCCAACGTTTCGACTCTATTTCAAAATCATCCTCAGGGTAAAGTGAAGACAAAATTTGAGTTTGTCTGTAAAATGCGCTAATTTGCGGAGGGGGAGGTTATTAAGGCTAAAAGTTGCGACAAATTTCCCTCCCTCTTATGACAATCACAGGACAGCATTGTTTACATTGGTCAATAACTTTACTAACTTTGATGGTTAAACAAATAGACTTTAATAAAATGTTAAATTAAGTTCAAAGACAAAAAATTGCCCGATGCTTGCGTTGAGTTGTACTTGTCAAAACTAAAAATTACTTGTATGGCAGTTATTGATCACTGAGTGATATCAAAGTTCATGGTCGTTCGCCAGAGGCCAGCCGACGGTTTATATCTTCAATTACGGGAAGTAATTCTGCGATGCTGTCGATGACGTAATGTGCTCCGGCATTAGCAAGAGTCTCGTAGGACCTTTCCAGCTTTCGTTCATATTCGTCTTCAGGCAGGGCGTTTATTTCATCTTCATTTAACGCAACATAGTTTCCCTGCAAAACAATGACAAGCCTAATGTATTATACCACCTCGGTAAGACCACTCTTGTGTCTTCTTAGTGAAAATAATCCTGACAAAACACTACCCACAGTTCCTTGTCCACAGCTGCAAGTAGGCGGAAATTGCCAGCACATCCATGAAACCAAATACTTGCGCTATGGTCAATTGAAGCTTGGTCTGCATACTTACTGTTCTATCTTTTTGCTCACTTTTATGCAGAATCAACAAGTATAAAAACAGAAGATATTTATTTGGAATACTCAAGCAGTAAGCCATTTGATATGTTGATTAGTGTAAAATGAAAGATTTGTGCACATTGAGAGTTTCACTATCTTCCTTTGTTAGCTGCCTTAAAATAGTCCTAATTACCAGAGGGACCGTGCTTTGTCCATTCCATCAAATACATTCACATACAGGCTTGTTAGTACTGAAGCAAAAGCAACACTTCTTCCTTTTTTATGTTCCTAAGTAGTGCTCCATTCTAGGATCAAAATTGAATTTTCCTCCAGGGGGGATTAAGTGAAGTGATCTCTTCCCTCATTATAATTCAAAATTTCCTTAACCCCTAATGTGAAACAGCCTTGTAACCTCCTATACCTGAGAGAGGAATACTTACTGTTCTTGCCAACCCAACACTCCAACACCCAGCTGAAGTACCTTCCCGAACACCATCCACTGTATCATCCACTTTGACAATTGCCGAGATCGGGTTGACATCCAACTTTATAGCATTTGCCCAAACCATGTATGGATATGGCCGAGCCTGGGGTACTTCATCTGCCGCGACATAGCAGTCTGGTACATAACCATTATCTGCAGCAATTTTCTTTAGTACGTCCACCATGGGTGTGGTAAAACCAGTGGTGGACCCAATTTTCAGCTTCATGTCCTTTTGAAGGATGTCCACTGTGTCAACAGCTCCTGTAATCATTTGGGAATATTCCTCCAAACAGGCCAATTGCTGAGGCACAAAATTCTCATACATTCTCTCAACATCGTCCTCATTAGGGTAACGGCCAAACCGTTCTTTCCATCTCTTCCTTACTGCATCAATCTGTGTGATCATTTGTATGTGGACTTTCTTGTGTCTGCCCATAGGCTCTCTGGCTTCTTCCATTGTGATTGGGACTCCTTCTTGCTCAAAAACTTTGATGAACACCACTGCAGGTGAATAAACACCACAGTCTAACACTGTTCCTGCCCAGTCCAAGATTACAGCCTTTATTTTGCCTTGGTATATTCTAACATTCCTGTACTCAGTTCGTGGGTTGGAAAGAAGTGCACCTAGTTAAAACAAAGGATATAAAGAATAAAACTCACTACTCTTGTGTGATTATTGATTAACTTCTAACCAAGAATACTTTGCTCAATTTTCAATCCTTTATTTTTGGACATAATTGACTCTGTACTGTTGTCTAATTAAAATTACCTTGGTTACATGTGAGAAGAGTGTTGTTCAGTTTGACTCAACCAGGTATTTTGGTTTATTCCAGTAGAAGCACTAGACCCACGTGGGGTGGTCCTTGCATGACCTCCAGGTAGAACAGTTAACAGTAGATAGCTGATAAGGTTATCCAGTGCAATTATAAATTTATCGTTTCATATTACCCTAAGGATGATTCCGAAATTGTGTACATCCATCTATGTGGATAGTGCTAAGTTGTTGCAAGAATATCTCATACACTTACCGTAAGTTGGATAATAACTTGCCTCCAATCCCTGTAGGCTCGATAGCTCAACAGGTAGAGCAGCGGACCAGATTCCCAAAGGTGTGAGTGCAAATCCTGCTCAGTTAGGTTAATTATGAATTTATTGTTTCATATTACCCTGAGGATGATTCTGAAACAGAATTATCCAATGTAAATAAAGACACCTTTGAGCAAGTACATTTATCTTTGATAATCCTATCAGTCCTAACTGAATTCTTCTCCAAGGGCTTTCCCTCATTGGTCCAGTGTTAAAACCATAAAATGATGGAAATACTTTGAGAAACCTGCTGTGTTTGGACAAGTCAAACTGGACACACTCTTTTCACATGGGATCATGGTAAACACTTTTGACTCTTTTCTAGCATGGGTCTCTCTTTGTAGAGTATAATTGTCTGGTTTAAAGTGCTTCAGAATGTGTTAATCAAACTCTTCCTTCAAGGAGAAACTAGTCAGCAGTGAAAAACAGGTGCCCTATCACTATGTCACCAATACGTTACACTTTTTTCATCACACGTCCTTCCTTTATCTTATTTTTATTTATTTTTTAGATTTTCTTTTAATATGAACAATATTGTACCATTTATGCATTAGCTCCTTGCCTTCGTGTTTCCTTACCAAGTAGAACAGCCTGGCTTAGCCAAGACAAAATTACAAAAGGGTTTACCTCAGAGGTGAAAGGATTAAATAAGCATGAGATTCTACAATATTGGCCTAAGAGCTAAGTTCATGTAACATCACAAACATACCTGTGAGCTGTCACATTAGAACTGACATCAAATGAAATTATATCAAACTAAGCAGAGCCATTTCGACTGGTTAGGGGTTCAATTCGTTTGCTCTTCATTGCCAGGGGAAAACCACATGTGATTTCAATTACAAACTGACCTTGACCCAGCCAACAAGGCCTTGGGTAAGATCACTAGGGGGTTTTCCTAGCTGGGACATTTGATGCGGCCCTAATCCCCCTCTTGACGTGAATGTACCGTGTGACAATCATGTGACAATCCTAATGAAAGCCACGTGGCAACCATGTGCTTAAAAATTCAAAAAGATTTCAAACGATCTGATAATCAAGCTATAACAGTGAATTTTTGGCTCAGAAATTGGACCAAATCCAAACCTTTACTAAAAAGAGGCGAGTGTTATTTTGTTGCAACACCAGAAAGACGTTAAAGCCAAATTATGTACTCGAAGTATCTGGAGATAGGATTAGAATTCAAGGACAAGTCAACCCTTAAACGCCCGAGTGAGAGAAATTTTGTCGCCTCGGTAACACGTCGTCCTAACGTCCTCGAAGAACTCATCCTTCAACCATCAATAGTTGATTTGCTTCGAAGCCACCAACACATTTTACCCACATTCTACCAAGATTTCATCCTTTACAAGGAGTTACAAGACAACTGAAAAACCTCTGGTAACAATACTTATTATGGTCTCAAAAGGAACAATTGAATGATTGAAGTAACAAAAATTAAAACAAAGTATAATGAATGATCTTTTGACTCGGCGATAGGAATCCATCATTTCTCAATTGTTCTCATTATTACTGTTTTTGAAAGGAAAAATGTTTACCAATCCATCCATATCTTCTTAATTTAACATACCAAAAGCCCATAACTTGAACCTTATTTCTTGACATAAATGTAACTCCAAAGGAAATCCCTAAGCCGAACAGTAATAATTCACAACATTACCTGGTACTCTCTCGAAAGCTTTGGCTGTTCTGTGGCGTTGTGCGGCGTCATTGCTCTGTCCTCGATGGACGTTCACCACGTGGTTTAAACAAACCGAGGTGGAACTCAACCACAAGCGGGGAACTCTTCTCAACGACGACAACATGACGGCTTTCGCCAAGTACAAGTTGATCGCTCAACTTTATACCTTGGAGCACCAGCCTCCCAAGAGCGTCTGCCGGCACCGGAAGTAATTTGTCAATCGTCAACTGCATAGCCAGAAGGGAGCAGGGGGTGAGGAACCCAGTCGGTTTGCTCACACCCCACTCGCCTCCTCTCTGGGATGATGGAAAATATCAGTATTTAAGTTCAATGTTGACCTTACTTGTCGCAAATTGAATCTTCTTTTTAGTAATATAAAAAACCACACTTATGTTTATAGTCATGCACTCATACTTTCACGCGGTTCGGTTTGTGCTCCCTTCCCGGTGTTCCGAGCTGTGCTCCCCTATTCTCCCCACAAGCCAATAAAGCCATCTCTTATTTCAAATCCTTGAGCTAATGCAAAGGATCGCGTGAAAAACCTTTGTAAAATTACGTTGGGAGATTGAGACGCAAGACCGTGGAGTATCGGTACCTAAAGATAACCGACTTTGCGCTTAATTTTGTTTCAGAATTATCCTTCGGGGTAACATGAAATGTAAATTTCATGAAAGACCTTTTGTCTTATTCATGTGTCAACGATTATGTGCCAGTTAGTAACAGATGGTATTTAAGAAGGAAGTCCCAAGGAATATAAGTTTATCTTTGTACATCTGGAGGGAGGGGGTATCGTTCATGGACTTGGGTGAAAATGATCAACCAATTTTTCAGGTATGAAGTACTGAAGCTGAGTGGCCTTGGGGCCTTAGTCTGGGCCTTTGGTGATGGAGTAGAAGTAGTACTATGGGTTGAGATAGGTGCTAGAGCAGGAATATAAAAGGAATGGGTATAGGAATAATAGAAAGAATAGCGGTAGGAGATGGAAAAGGGAAAAAGTAGGAAAGGGGGAAGGAGCAGGAGTAGGAGTATGAGTACGAGTAGGATAGAGGAATAGGAGAATGATTAGGAAGAGTAGAGGTAAGGGGAGAACAGGAAGAGGAGGAGGAGTATCTGTGGGAGCGGGAATGCGAGTAAGAGCAGAGGAAGGGAAGGTAGGAAGAAGAGAAACAGGAGTTGGAGAAGGGAATAGGAGAAGAGGTAGGAGGGAGAAGCAATCTCTTCCTTCCCAGGGTCTTCCTGGAAAGAGACTGGGGAAGAAAAAGAAGAAAAGTACGAGGGCGTAACTGTGGGAGTGGGAGTAGAAGTAGAAGGAGGAGGAGGAGTAGGAGGAGTTGGAGTAGGAGTAGGGATAGGAGTAAAAGTAGGTTGGGCTCCATTTCCTGCCTTCACGTTTTTTCGACCCCCCGTGCACCGCCCCTACAAGGAGGTTGCTGCTCTCAGGACTCTTGGGTCACGCAAGCCTAAACTACAGTAAAACTGCGATTATGAAGTTTCTAACTTTGTGCTTATCGTATCCAGAAAAAGTTTTCATTCCAGCTTGGTTCCTCGAAAAGGCTCTAAAATGCATTCCGTACCAATACTGTTTAATATATTTCAGTGTTTCATCTTCAGTGTAATTTTCAGAAACCCCCCATCTCATTATTTTGAGGGATTACGTCGATTTTCCACCGCCTTGGTTGTCTCATTAAGACCTTATTTGCTGCGATGAATGATGTTCGCGAACCCTTTGACCTTGTTATATGATCTTTGTCGGTTTGGTAATGGAAAACGTTTCCTTGTAGTTTCCGCCGTTCACGATCTCGAACCATCTGTTGAATTAGACCACCTTGACCTTGCCGCCGCCAAGAGAAAAGCCGTTTACTTGTTACGCAAACAAATCTTTATGTCAGGGATGTGTCTGTTTGTCCACTACGCACAAACACATAAGACTTATCGAGGAATCTTGTAAAGAGAATGGAGCTTGTAAAGAAAGACTGGTTATACCTTACAGTTGGCGCAGAGCCACTGACCTTCGCTTCATTACTTTCCAACTCTCACAGGACCCTGCGGTGATTGCGGCAGACCTTCTGATCCGGGGGTAAACGAGAGGAAAACTAATTTTCCAGGATGTGATCACAGCGCATAAAATATATCCTAAATTCTGAGGCGAACATTTCATTTTTAGTTCAAGGGACAACGAAGTACCAATCATATACTTTCAAAAACGTACTCAGGGGAATAGGGAAGTAAAAGTGTTCTCTGGGAGCAAAAACGATCTCAAGGAGGACTTAAGGGGTAAAGCACCCTTGGGACGAGGTTAGAGCACCTTTTGCGCCCCCTTTCTTATACCGATACCCAGACAAAAATACATAGACTTGTGGATTAGGCGAACAGCGTCTCAAGGTTCCAAATAAAGATATCAGAAAATTATGTGATTTTTTTACCCCAGAAACTGTGTTTTTGTTATAATGACAATCATTATTTTCTTTTCCAATCACCGAAAAAAGTTACCGGAAACGGGTTAAGTTGACGATAAACCTTGAAGTCTCCGATGGTTTTGACACATGTACCCAAATGTGTCATCAAGTTTTTTTAAGACTTTTGTTCCAGATGCAAAGTACCTCGATTAAAACTGTGTTGTAATTGTACAGATCGAACAATCTCCGGCACAAAAAAATAAAGAATGTCTCAGAAAAGTACGTGTGTTACGAAAAAGTATCACGAGTAAGGAATCTCTCCTGTCACGTGAATAAAGAACCTTCCCAACATGCCGTACAGCCCTAAACATCGAACTGATGTGAGTAAATATAATACAAACCTTTAATGTAGCTTAAGCAGAAGAATGAACTCGGGTGGAGAATAACGATGTTAGATCATGAGAGAGTAGAGAATAATGATGTTAGATCAATAATGATGTAACATCATTATTCTCTACCCGAGTTCATTCTTCTACTTAAGCTATTTAAAATCAGATAGGATTTAAATGTCCCGATATTGAGGAAACTAGTATATGTTTCGAAATATCAAGAGCCCAAGTAAGATCATTTCGCGACCAGCTCCCAACTTAACCTGTAGCTCAGTAGAGCGTCGGACTAGTAAACCGAAGGTCGCGGGTTCGAATCCCTGCCGGGCCAAGTAGAGTTTTCTCTACTTGTCCGGTATGGTTTGCCACTCGGAGTAACATCTGACATCCTCAACCTTTAATGTATTTTATTTAGTATTTTACTCTTTGCTTAGCGAGTATAATTAACCTATGTATATGAATATACAGTTGCTGTATATTTCCTTCTAAGCAGTGGCATGGTGGCCCTAAACTTTGGAACTGATTTTTATACTGGTGCCCCCCTCTAGTTACCTGTACCGTATAAACCAAAATGTTCGTTTTCCCTCTAATAACTGAGAAGCAGCAATTTTTACTAGTTACTGGGTAAGAGCAGCACAGTTTCTGGTTAATTCAGCGCAAAGTTGAAATGATGTCCACTTTCAGAGTTACTATGGTGATCCAACATTTTAAATCTTACTTTCGTTTTACTGTTCATCATTTCGGCGCCCCCTTGAAAGCGTGACGTCCCGGCCACGTCGACACTGCTTCTGAGTGGTTCCTGTCTTAACTGAGCAACAGCCTAAATTTATAATATTGTATTGCAACCGAGTATTTACCTTCTTACTAACTAACACTTTTAAAAACATTTACTTACGTATACAGCATTGGCCGTAATAACGTACGCGATTCTTCGTTTCACGTAAATTACATATTTGGTTCCATTACCTTCAGGTGATGTACTTTTAGTACAAGTTCTCTGGCATTCTTACATCTACATCTTTTACATTTAAGACTTTTTATTTGATACTCAACTTCAATCGGTAAGCTAAACTCTTAGGTCCTTGTCGAAGCTCTTAGCCCCTACAACTCCTGAATATTTTTTTTTGTTTCTTGTCCTCTCTTTGTTTTAGTGTTGTTCTCTTTTGGATTACGTCGTGTACGAACCGACCGGTAGCCTTTCTCTTCTTTCGGTATCAACCCAGGCGATAAATAAGGAACGCTCCTTTAGGATTAAAACGAATAAATGTTCTTCAATCAAAACGTCTGTGTTTTGAAATAACATTTTTAGTAACATAAAAAATAAAATAATAAAATAAAATAATAACTATCCATTGTACCAGTCCAACGTACATTTCATCACAGAGAACAATTAAAGTGTATATCACCCTAAAATTTGTTTTTACTCCAAAAAGTTCGCACATTTCCCAGAGAAATGTTTTGTCCATTTTGTTCTATTTTCTCGACCTCCAAACCCAGGTATCTTATGGCCCATCAAAGTCATGGAAAAACACCGTCATTTTGATGAACAACCGGGCTAGTGAGGAGAATAGGTCTATGTCTACTTAGACTTAAAATTAGTTTGTGACGTCAGATAGGCATAGAACCATTCTCCTTACAAGCGCGGTTGTGTACCAAAATGGCGGGTCAATTATGACGTTGGCCGGCCATAAAATGCTTGGGTCCGGAGAAAATAGTACAAAATAAACAAAATCTTTCTTTGAGTAATATGTGAACTTTTTGGAGTAAAAAGAAATTTGGGGGTGATATACACTCTAAAGAGTTTGACAACCTGTGCCTACTATAATATGGTATCGCTATCTGAAAAGGACACTCTATTTTTCGTTGTTGAATTCTTGCTCGAGCGAAGTTTATTCTGGAGTCCTTTCAGATCTGCAACACCATCTTGTTCCTCGACTTTTACAACTGCTTCGTTTGCATTTCCGTCAACGAAAACATCGTCATTCTTCGAATCTTCTTCATCTTTTATAGTAATGTCAGAACGTGCCAGTGTTACGGAGCCACACGAAGGCCGATGCACAGAGGGAAAAGAACTGCGAGAGGCGCTCGTCGTAAGGGTGCCTGACCGCTGGCTGTTGGTGGACACACGCCTCGATCCTTGGTACCAGGCCTCGTAGCTTGATCTGCGGTAGTTCTCTTTGTGCAAGCACCAGGCGTAGAAACGGTGGAATACGGCCCGATAGCTCGGATTGAAGAACGAGTAGAGCATGGGATTTAAGGCACTATTCAAATAATGCAGCCATTTTGTAAGGGCCGGTATGACTGGTTTTGACTTAAACCATGGGAGGCAGCTTTCGCAATATTGAATAAATAATGAGAAAACGAAAAAAGGTGTCCAGCAGATGACAAATGCTATCATAACAACGCTCAGACTTTTCGCTGTCTTGTATTCATTCACCATGCACCCGAAGAACTGTTTGTTACCCTCCGGATTCGACATCCATCGCTTTCGAAAGGCGCGAACAACAAACACGATTTTCGTGAAGCATGCGATCATGATGGTCAGCGGTATAACGAAGCCCAATATGGTGATGATAAGGTACTTCCAGTGCGTCTCAAGGAAGCAGATGGAGCCTGTGGCGATCGCGTATCCCCAGACCCCCAAGATGAGTTTGTGCGCAAGAGAAGGAGTGACAGTAGTGTGGTGCTTGAATGGGCTGCTTACGGAGTATAGACGATCAATACTGACCACTGCGAGATTCGCAATCGAAGATGCCTCGCAAACAATGTCAAGGAAAGTCCAAAAGCGGTGCAAATTTTCCAAGTTCCAGGACTTCGGTAGACTGCTCCAGCGGTCAATCTCCCACATAAGCCAGAAGGGCATGGTGACTAACGCCACTATAAGATCACTGATAGCCAGATTAGTCAAGAAGTGATTGGTAACTTGTTTTCGAACCCGCTCAAACACGCGGAAGATTACAATGATAAGAATGTTACCGACGATTGCCATGAGCATGACAGTTGAGAGGGCTACCGCTGAGGTAATGACTCCGGCACTGGAGTGGCGTGGTAACGATGGAGACTTAACTGATTGGTTCGCCGGGGATGCCGTGGAAATTGCCATTGTAAATCTATACCGTTGTGGAAAAAAGGAGATACTTTTGTAAGATTTGTAGGAAATGTTACGCGGCAAATATGGCTTGGAGCATAGGAGAAGAAACCGGCGGCACGAAAATAAGATTAGGACAGGATTATGAATTGATAGATGGATGGATGGATGGATGGATGGATGGATGGATGGATGGATGGATGGATGGATGGTTGGAGTCGACTCATGGATAAAAGGAATGACTGACGGATGGACGAATATATGGATCTCGATGGATCTCGATGGATCAAAGACGTTGTCTGGAGGCGGGGCATATTGTATGGCTGTAAGGAAGGATGATATATGGTTCGAAGAAAAGAATGAAGGATCGATGGATATATAGATTGGTGGATGAATGGATGGTTGGATGGATGGATGGATGAATGGATGGACAAATGCAAGCTCATGCACACAGTTGCGAAGAATAGCATAGCAACAGGTCATTATCTTCCAGTATTTCTACATCGAATGCAAACAGTTTGACCGATGTACAACAATCAAACAAAATTGTAAATTTACGTAGCGTGACCTGTTGTTATGCATTAACTCCTTACTGTTCGTATAGGTCCTCAGTGAGCTATGGAGGCTTTGATGTTTTAATCTGGCTAACGCCAAACGATTTTACTCATCAAGGGGAAAGTCCTTGGACAGGAAAGGGTTAAAATTGTTAAATTTGCATTGCATGACCAGTTGCTATATGCGTAGTTTTACCTCTGCGTGCGCACAAATGAAATTATTGCGAATAAAAACAGTTTCGAACAATAAACACTCAATGTACTCGACTGTCGCAAAATAACGTCAGTCATCCAGTACTGTCCAGCAAATTTCACAATTTCGCAACTTTGATTCATTAATCGTATTTATTTCCTAATTTGGAGAGAGAGAAAACTAAGTACTGTATATAAATAAAATACGATTGTCGATGTCTTGGGTTCTTATCCTAGCTTTTAAACTGAAGTTGGATTGGGAAACTATTTCCTAATATCAACGTTAAGGAAATATTTTCACCGCTTACCTATCCATCATCGTTTTCTCAGAGACAAGTATAAAGAAAGGTGAGCGATGGCAGAACCCTTTAACTCCACAGTCACATTCATTAAGGAATTAAGGGGATTTGTAGAATATCAAGTTGAAGGAAAAATTTCATGTTTTCTCCGACACTACGGAAATCTTCCCATAATACATTTGGGACACATCTTCAAAAATTCCCTCAGGTTATTGTTTATCTCAGGGATGTTTCCTCATTAAGTTATTTTACCGAGAATTGCTCTCCCATGTGAATTGATAAGATAAGTTTCTTGAGGCATGCCATGTCCGGTCTATTAAAAGGGGAGAATCTTACAAGAAAATCTATACGATAACAGCCAAAAATACTCCGCGTGAAACTCTTTAAACATGATGTGCTGCTAATGACTTTAGCCTGAAAGCGTTTCTCTACCAGTGGTATTTATCTCTTACAATTGGCTTGGAAAATAACGACCCAAATCTGGCACTTATTTGGCGTCAACAATGTGCAGGATTGACTTTAATGTTAAACACAAATGTTGTACATGTGGTAGCTTGGTGTTGTTAGAGATAATGACTTGCACCGTAGCTCTGCATGTGAGTCTGCGTAGCTCAATGGTTAGAGCGTCTCACCGGTCATTATCAGTTTAAAGGTTTGATCCCAGTCTTAGGCTCAGAACTCGTTTTTCGGAGAAAACTACCTTGTATTGTATTCTATTGTAAGGTATGGTATTGTATCGTATCGTATCGTATCGTATCGTATTGTATTGTATTGTATTGTATTGTATTTAACTTTATTTACTCACGGCAACCATATGAACTACGTTTTCTTTTTCTCTGAACCGTGCTTAAATCCATTAAATTATTCTACAAATTACAAGAATAGCAAGAAAATTCGATGCAAATTTACTTCTGAAGACTAAGTTCTTTTTTCAAAGATATGTGGTATTAGTTCTTTTGTTAAAATGCATTATTATGATTTCATTTGGCTTTCTCACTCTTCGGTGAGAGGATTTTGTACGATTTCGTGTCGTCATCCGCGTTCACCTCAATTGTTTCGAAATCCTGATCGATCATTAAGGCGACCAAGCAACCTACCTGACCTGGTTCTGCCAGGTCGAAGTTAGGTATCATGGCTACCACACAACGACAGCTCGTATCTGAATGCAACATCCCGTCTTCGGTGAGAAAGGTGTTTATATTTAAATTAAAACAGGAACGACAGCTATAAGATAATGAGCTTATTTCCAGCTGTACGTTTTAAATTACGCTGCGGCTATTAGCAACACGGCAACCAGCAATCATAATGTATTTTATCATATCTCTTTCACTAACTACACAGATACATAATGTATGTGTGTATATATATATGTATATATATATATATATATATATATATATATTAAAAATCATGATACACCCTATGACAAAGATATACCAACAGTTACAGTATGATAAGATACAAAAGTGGTTCAGGATGTGGCCGCATATGACGTATATTTGCACAACTAATTTAGAGAATCTGTTCATTAACTCCTAATAGCATATTCCAACGTTGGTAAACACATCTCATTGCAGTTTATTTCAACGAAGTGCAATAACATCAAATTGAAGCAACCTCTTCCATGAATGTAAAAGAAAAAACGAATTCTCTATTTCCATTGCTTTTCTATGATAATAGCATTTGAAAACTCAGGAACTGGTTAATGGCAGAATTTTAGCCTGGCTAAGAGACTAAATACATGAAAGAGTTTCAGCCCCGGTTGAAAGTTTCATCATGTAATCTGAAGATAATTTTTAAGAGATCATTTAACAAGCCCAAACTAAGGTTTCGGCCTTTCACCTCAGCCAACAGGGCTGAGATTTAGGGCCGACATGCAAATGTTCATCCCATTACCCTTGGCCAGAAAACAAAATGAATTGCGTTGGGTGCTTCGTTTTAGAACAGTTAGCTAGAATGTCGTTTTTTCATCTGGGACTGTTTCTAGGCTTTACTCTTTGGTCTTTTCACCCCTGGATTGATTCAACTTTTAACTTCAGCTCGTATTTCGCTTTCACAAGTTCTTTGTAATCTCAAGCTTATTTAGCAGTTGGATAGCTAATAAACAATCACAACAGTCCATTTCTTTTAAAGTTGTATTAAACTCTTTCCTTTAAACATCCGGTGACAGTTGGCGCATCCATTTTAATAGCTCAGCAAGTCTGTTGTCGTAAGAGTTGCAGACAAGAACCGTTATTTTCATGCGGGGGCGACTGAACGCAATTTAAAAACAATTAAGCACCTTGTCCTTTTTACCTCTGTATAGTAAACAGGGAAAAAACATACCTTCGCTCTTGGGCAAGTTAATAACACTTCGCCTTCGTGGCTGGAGATGACTAAGCGATCTTAAACGATCTTATGCAAAGTTTGAAATACGGTAAGGTCCGTCTTCAAACGACGCGGTTTCCTCTGAAAGAGTCGAATAAGCAGAATGGACACAAATGAGTTGTCATTGAATATATAGCGGCGATTGTGCACGGGACATAATCCACTTATCAACATAACCAACCATTGATAGAATGTTGACCTTAGAGAGAGATTACAGCTGCCATTTTGATGTTTCACATAAGGTTCTCATACGATGTTTGTTTATAATTAGTGCCCTTTTTTTTAACATACCACCACAGGGATAATCCATGATAGAGAGGATGCCTATTGAAAATATGACGCATCATATCGGGCCTTAAGGCATAAAGGAAATAGTTTCCTAATCTAACTTCAGTTTAAAAGCTAGGATAAGAACCCAAGACATCTACAATCGTATTTTATTTATATACAGTACTTAGTTGTCTCTCTCTCCATCACGCCGTCGTCCTGTTTCAATTCCTTTCTTTTACTCACTCACTCTCTGTCTCTCTCTCTCGAATGTAAAGAGCTCAACAACCTTAGCTCCTCCATACATATTAGAATACTTCAGTCTTTGCAGTTACTCTGAAAGGTGTATCCTTAAAGATCGTGAAAATAATATTGCCTTACCAAAACCTAAAACAAAATATCTCAAAAATAGTTTTGTTTATAGTACCGGGAACATTGTGGAAGAGTCTACCTAAAGAAGTCAGGTTAGCAACAAGCTTAAAAGTCTCCTCCTTCAGTTCCCACAAAAATGATCATAACCTTTGTTAAATATGTAATATCTATATGTAAATATTTTTTCTATGCAGGTCTCGGCTCGCAAGAAAAGCAATTGTATTATTGATGTGAATTCGAGTTTAAATAAAACTACTTTCTCTTTCTCTATCTTTTCCTCTCTTTCTCTCTCAGTATCTGTCTCTTTAACTGCGTTTCTTTCCCTCCTTTTCTCTCTCTATCTCCTTGATTTTCTGTCTCTATCTGTTTTTCTCTCTCTCTCGCTCTCTCATTCTTTTTTTTTCTATGCCCTTTTATCTTTCTTGATTTCTAGCACCAAGAAAAGAAAGACCTCATGACCTTTTCAATGCCGTAATCCCTTAAAATGGATTAAATACAGGTCGTTTCAACAAAGGTATTCAAAATATGATATCGGTGGTCTAATATGAGTCCTGTATGCAGAAAATTTCAAAAAATAACCTCATCCACGAGCTATATGCGTGACACAATGTTGTCCCAGACACAGCTGAAGAACGGTGATCTCAATATCTCTCCGTACGAGACAGTTTATCGGACAAAATTCGCAATTCTTTAGCGTTTATCAGTTTGAAAAGATAACAAGACCATGTCTGCTCTCAATTACCTCAGTTATGCAACTCAGTTATAAACCTACGTTTCAGTGATCTGAAGAAGATTAAATTTTCAAGCTCCTGTTATACCTGAGTTCTGTTCGACCTCTGAGAAACTAAAGATTTTAGACCAAATGAGCACACCCGAGTTTTTCATTCCATGTTTCTGCAAAACACGGGCTAAACATAGCTCGGTGGTTAAATACTACTTTGATGAAATGTTTAGAAAAATGCATAAAATAATAACCTTTCTGATTTTGTGTCCTAGAAAACAGCGCCTGCCAGTCTACGGGTCTCCAAGATGCCTTTTGATATGTAATTGCTCTAGAAAAGTCAAGACCAATAATCCCAGCTTGTATTCTTGTTTACGGCTCGCAAATTGGAATATAAATAAGAATTTTTGACAAGATAAGGACACAGCGGCAAGAGTTCTATCACACTGATAAGAAACAGGTGCTCCTCATGAGCGCCCAAGTAATTGACCGAGAATAACTCATCATAAGCCTTGCGTTTTTGTCAAAAGCGAGAAATCAGGTATCTGGGAACAAAATACCAAATCCGTTAAACAATTCAACGATGCAACGCGCACCGATTAATCTACTTTTTGGAAGATTGTTTTTGTAAATAAGAATGTTATCAAATGGATTGATTTGCACTCATTAGTGGAATGACCGGTTCTAGGACCTCGCTTTGATGGCCTCCGAAAGTGAGTTTAAAACATCATTCAGATGACAAGCGTCTATCACCAAACGTGCAGCTGCCGCACATGTTCTGTATATCTGTCTATCGGTATCACTGGGTAACCCCCTGTCCGTTTATTTATCTCTCTCTCTAAATATATTCTGTTATTAGTGGATCGAAACAAATCCCATCATTCTTTGAAAAAAAATCGCTAGTTACAATTTATTAATCATTTACGTTTGTTCTTTTAGACAATTGTGATCAAATGTTGACCACCTGAATCACCTACAGAAACTATTCACTACTACAAGGATTGCTACTCAAGTAAATTCCGTAACAAGATCGTAAGATATTCTAAAAATGCTAAAGTGGAATGATCTTGCTTAACCGTTACGTCTAAACATGAAATTATAACGATATTTAAGTTTTTGAGTAACGAGGCTCGAGAAAATACATCTGACCAATTCATGGGACTTGTGGACTCAAATTATTTCAATTTGACACGGCGTAACAGTAAAGTTACCTAACCTTTACCTTAATCTGAATACTTAAAGAGATCGTGTCGATATAGCGAGGGGACAAAAAGTGAAACGAATTCCCTAATGAAATTAGACAAATCAGATCATTTAATCACGTTAAACGAGTCCTTCGATCTTTCTGCCAAAACTCCCCAATTTCATTGAATCGTTAACTTTGAATTATTTCTAATTAGTTAAAGTATGTGTAGCATTCGATATTGCATTTTTACGATCTTTTATACGACTTTTATGTAAACCAGCTTTTCTGGAACTGACGAAAGTAAACTGTCTGTATAATTTCTCTCTCTCTCTTTCTCTCTCTCCCATTCCTAAAACAATGATTAACAATCACTCCGAAAATTAGCACACGCACGATTCCTGATAAATTGGAATCGAACATAAGCAACAATGCAGAAGGCTGGGATCCAACTCATTCAGTAAAAACCGAAGTCTAATCAAGAATATACCGTGGAGCTCAAACGCACATTGTAGTGTACTCAAAAAGAAACGTAGCGTTTAGTCTTGCGAAGTCCTCGCCTGCCATGCATCCGTCGTCATTCAATTTTGCGATTGTCAGGAACAATTTGGGTTTTGGCCGAAATCATTGAACGAACATTGTTGAAAATCTGCATCAACACTCATTATCACACACGATAATATCGTGAATGAGTTTCTTGATAACTCTACAGGGATGGTGGCAGTTATTTTGGCATAGTGCCTAGCGATCATTTGGGTTGGGTAAGGTTGCGTAATTTTTAATCAACCATTGGTCCTCATGACAGCCTCTGAAAAGGATACATACCCCTCCAACGCGCCAAATGTCTAGATTCCAAAGTGATTGAAAATTATGAAACTACGAAAACAAGATAAAAGTACTTTCAATGATAAATAGCACCACCCTGGTAAGAAGCTATTGAGCATAAAGCAGCCAAAAAGAAACCATATGAAACGAAAAATTCACATTTAACCTGCACAACCGAAGTCAACTGAAAAAGTTGACTCGAGCGGGATTTCAACTCGCTCGAGTAAACCTTTTCAGTTGACTTCAGCAGTGTAAGTTAAATGTGAATTTATCGTTTTATATTACCGTGAGGATGATTCTGAAATAGGAAAAAGCCGTATGTTTATCTAAAAGATACTGAAAACCCTGCAAAATGACAAATGGTAATAAAGAGAACAGTTTGTTGTTTGGTCTTGTATTACTCGGATAAGAAAAATCCAAGATTGACCAGATTATCCATCACAAATAGTAAATGGCGTAGACAGTTAAAAGGTTGGTAGCGTACCAGATGCCAATGTTAGCAGTGTAACGTCATAATTTTTTATTAAAATGGGGCTCTCTGACAAAACATGTTCCACTCTCTGAAGAAGGGTTCCACTTTACTAGTGGACATTCCAATGTTAGCAATGTAATGTCATAATTTTAGATAACAACGGTGCATTCTGACAGTACATGTTCCACTCTCTGAAGAAGGGCATTCTCACTTCGTCTGCCCTGAACTCGCACATGCCTAATATTAATGCCCAAAATCCAGAAGCTGATGCTTTACTGTTTCCCTAACGTTTTGGGTTTTTACAAGCTTAGCCCTCACCCGGTATGCTTGTTGATGAGTACGTTTATGGGAAACTCATAAGACGATTCCGGGGGGTGAAAATTCGTATTTAATATCTTACCGAGGGAAACTTCCACGTAAATACATGACAACTCAATCAACAACACGGTAGAGAATAAAAACATTAATTGCTCGTCGTTCATTATCGTATCGCTGGTCATCTTTGAGGTAAAAATAATAATCAGAACTAAGTTTAGTTTTTGCTACGCTAAATTGAGACATAGTGGATTTCGAGATGCAAATAAAAACATTTTCACCTCCAAATTTAGCTTCTTCCATTTAGGTGTACGTACGTGTGTGGCTTACTTAACGGTTGGTCAATACAATGTCGGATTGCCCATACGTTTTTTTCGCGTTGGCGTTTACTTGTCACTTCTCGACTGCATAATTCCTGCTTGGTACGTATTTGCCCGCGAAGTTTGTGCAACATCTTTAGCATCGTGGGCCTAGTTGTCCATAAGAGCCTGGGCCCAGTTGTTCAAAGGATGATTACCGCTAATCCTGTGTTGAAATTTAATCGGCTCTTCCGTTTGGCATGTTCTACGAACTGATTTAAGTTCAAACTTCCCAGGAGAACACCTTTCTGTGTTTGTATGATATTTGAACAAGAAAGTTTAAAAATTCTCTCCTGGATTAGGAGAATTTCATCTACAAAGTTCTCACTAATCCTGGATTAACCTAATCGTCCTTTGAAACTTGATCGTTTAAAGGACGATTAGCTTAATCGAGGATTAATGAAAACTTTGTGGATGAAACATTGCTTATGTAGGAAAGAATATTTAAAAGTTTCTGTTCATATATCATGTAAGTATAGAAAGGTTTTTATCCTAGATAGTTTTAATTAAAGTTATCAAACAGAACATGTCCAATAATGGAGTTGATTAAATTTTAACCCAGGATTAGCGGCAATCGTCTTTTGAACAACCGAATCAAGGAGATTAGCTTAACTAGGATTTCTGGAAACTTTGTGGATGAAATACTGCAAATGTAGCAGTAGGAAAGCATGCTTAAAGTTCTCAGTTCAGATAACATACAAACTCGGATGTGGTAGATTACTTAAAGAGAAATTCGAAAAATTCCAAAACAGGCCAGGGCTGCTAGAGTTATGGCAGGAGCTGCTTATGATATAAGTTCGTCTGCTGTGCTCCAAGCTCTGTCGTGGAAAACGCTGGACGAAAGACAAACTATAACAAAACTGTCTTTATGTATAATATATTAAACTACCACATCGCCCTTAATTTAAAAGACTTTTTTACTCCTAGAAGTGTAAATTAAAATGCTCACAATCTTCGAAATAAGTGGACAGACCTCAATATTCGGAAGCCTAAAACGGAATTTCTGAAGAAAAGTTTTAAATACAGTGGAGCAGTTTTACCTGCAGAAGTGAAGCAGGATGAGTTACTAAATAGCTTTAAACGGCTAGTTCGTTCTATCTGAACCTCTGAAGTTGGATCAAGCATCGCTCTTTGTTTTATAATATAGTTTTGTAGTTGTAAATCATCTTAGTCTGTAATTTATTGTACTTGAAAATTAGTTGAATATTAGGTGTGTGACGTCCCTCATGAAAAACGTCTTTCTAGTTGATTAAGGTAACGACTTTAAATAAAGTTACGTACATACACAGAGAAGTTTTATCCTCAATAGTATGAACTGAAATTGTCAAACAGGGGCCCAGTTGTTCAAAAGGCGATTAGGTTAATCCAGGATTAGTAAAAACTTTGTGGATAAAATACTCCTAATCTAGGAAAGGATTCTTAAATTAACTTTCTTGTTAGATATCATACAAATATAGAAAGGTTGTTCTCCTAGAAAGTTTGAACTTAAATCACTTAGAGGAACATGCCAAACAAAAGAGCCGATAAAATTTTAACCCAACATTAGGAGTAATCGTCCTTTGAACAACTGGGTCCTGATCATAACAAGCAAAAGAACACATTAAATTTTAACCCAGGATTAACGGCAATCGTACTTTGAACATTCGGACCTTGGAGATCAGCGTTTGGGCACCTTTCCTGTCGCGAAGTGTAACACAAGGCTGGACAAAGGTCAACGGACACCGCAGAGTTTCAGACAATCTAGGAGGGAAAGATTTGCACAGTCAGACCTTTCAGACGGCACCACATGTAGTAGTCTGCCTTTTTATTAACTCAGATGACCTATTAAAGGCAAGTCGTGGTACTGTACAGTTTTTGTCGTCTTTCAAAGACTCACGCATCTTCATTTTTACATACGAGGAGCCTGCCATACCGTTAAAATGTCGATCCTACATACATCTTCATCACTTCAATATAGGTATTCAAACGACGCTTCTACATGTTGTACACAGAGATTGGTATTATATACATCATGTTAACTGCTGCGTAGTCGATATAATTTTGTATTGTTATAGGTAAAAAGGCCAGCTGTGCGAGCCAAACTACTATATATGGTCATATCGACTTCCAAGCGTTCAAACATTGAGTATGAACTTATGTTCGAATAATTAATCAGTTCCATTTTATAGTTCGAATAATTAATTATGTAATAAGTCAAATACGAGACAGAGTGTTTCATCCGATATCCAAACACCGAGAAGTAGGTTGAAAAAACGAGGCGTTTGGATAGAGGATGGGACACTCTGTCGACTGTTTGACGTGGCATCTCAAACGAACAGATAGAGAAGATAGCCGAGGGGAAATTTGGCTTAATTTATGCAAGTGTTTCATCAGATATTCCAAACGCCGTCTCGCTGCTGATTTCCTCATGAATTATTAAAGAGTTTGAGATCCGCATCTCAAAAAAACTTAGTTTGAATGCAAAATTCGAACAGGAAGTTGGACAAAATTACAAAAAGTTTTCATCCGTACATTAGTGACTAGTGTTAGTGAGACTGAACAAAATAGAATTAACATGATCAAGAACTAAATATGAAATATAAGGAAAAACACCAAATTTCACATTGTTAAATTTTTCATGTAGTTATTTCACATATAACTAATTTCATATCTTTTGTACATGTCTGTCACCTATGGTTTATATGAAACTTTCCGACCAAAATATGAATCATTTGGATTGAAAAGAAAACAGTAACTTCAATGATTGAATGTTTCAATCTTTTGTACTAAGAAAGCGTAAGGCAAGAGCTAGTACAAATATAGTAGGACTGATATTTCAGCACTCGTCAATGGTGATAATTCGTGTGCCAAGTTAGGTACTGTAATGCTGATGTTTACAAACTTGAACTCCCGGACTTCGTGTTCGTATAAATTGGCCAGTTTATGTAGCTGGACATGGGAATCGGACCTAGGGAGGCACGTGTTTACCCAAAATTGTTAGTTACCAAACTTTAAGCTCTCGTTACTTGCAATTTTTATCGCCACCTGGTTGGGTAGTCGAACTGGAGTTAACTTTGCTGGCATTCAGAAATTGAAAGAAAGCGTCATTTTTTTGTGGTACAGTTCTGATTATACATCGTAGGTTTTCACCTGCAACAATGTTGCTAGCGACTTTGTCCCCAAGATTTGGCAGCTACTACCACTGTATTGTGTATCAGTGAAAAATCTTCAGGCATGCGCTTTGGACTAGAAGTTATGACATTTTCAACAGGGTATAAGTACGAATGAAACTAGATTTGAAAGTTATACCGTAAGAGTAATTGTGGAAATACACCACTTTCAACCTATTTTGTGATGTTATTTTAATTTTATGTTGAGTATCGTACCCGAGGTACCATGATTCTGTGCATTTGATCCCAGAACTGACACAAGCCAGCTAGCTCCGCCGCAGCAGGCCAGTCTAGTTTACATCTGTAGCTGAAGTGACCTCGTGGCAAGTGTAAGCAGACCAGGAAGTTCCTGTGTCCGTGTCATGCTATCTCCGTGATCAGCCGAGATCCTTTCTAGGAGTTCAAGGCTGAGACAATTATTGAAAATATACAGTGACTGATTCATTTTCATAAAAAGATAAAATCTATAAACGGATAATCCCATGGTGGGCCAAGATTACGCGTCTCCTACTGTTATCTGACGTTGATAGTATATTGCGAAATGTGCGGTAATGTCTAGTTCAAGTCGGAAGTATTTAATCTAAATGTGCTTGCGATAATAAACAGACCAAACGGTGTGTCAATCTGTTCAGTGGGTTCCAAGCCCCTAACTCGATATCTGTCGGAAATTTCGAGATTGTCAGAAATTTTACAGCTACAGAGAAAAATAGATTATCTATTTATTACAGTTTCTCATCCCATTGTGGGACAATCACAGAATATTTAATCAGCCAGAAGTCTAACTTCGTGACTTTTTTGTCCTAAATTTGTTCTAGGCCACCAGCCGCCTGACACATCTATGATACCAACACTGAGTTGGATGTCTGGTTGAGTATTCAGTCTGCAGCACAATAGGATGAGAAACTGCAGAGAGACCAGGCTGGAACGATCTGTTTGTAGGAGAATCCGAAAATTTGGACCCTCTACTGGAGTCGTTAAAAGACGTCATGGGGTTTGTTTGAGATAAATCGTTTACAGAGAGAGAATAAGCCGACCAAGATATGACAGACGTCTTTGGTAGTCTGCCTTGAATGTATACGCAAAAGTGAGGCAATAACTGATGATAAAGAAATGTTTAAGACAAAACATAATCCGAAAATAAACATCTTGTGGATAACTCAAGATATGAGCTTAAAAATAAGACAAAAGTGTACCGATAATATTTCGACTTTATTGCAAAGCCGTCGTCAGATCAATTGATCTGAATTGATAAATGTCATCAATAACTGATGAAGTCAAAATATTATCGCTACACTTTTGTCTTGCTTTTAAACTCATATCTTGAGTTATTCACAAGATGTTTATTTTCGGATTATGTTTTGTCTTATATTTTTTTCAAATTG
>JBAHVQ010000147.1:2509-41702 GCA_036872915.1 Nanipora kamurai
CATAAAATTAAACACATTGTGGAAAAATGTGCTCATACCCCTCATGTGCTATACGACTCTTATGTGACCAAGGTAACGTTAATCAATAAATCGGACGGAGCCGGAATCGAACCCCAGTCATAGAGGGATAGAGACACGCGCACTACTACTGTGCCACCAACAGCCCTATTGAAAGTTCTACAAATCAAAGTTTTATTAGTGGAAGAAATACTCAACTACACTCCAAAGGCTGTCATCTGAAAACAAAGTGTTCGTCGTGATCTAGGTTGTCATCGTCATCCCAGATATTTTGATATCAAGTAAAAATATATGTATGCCGTATACAAATACGTACGTATACGGTTACTTAGCTGTCTTTCCCTGTTCTAATGTAAGCTTTTGTCGGTTGCCAAGTACTACGTAGAAACGTTCGGTCTATCTATATCAACTGTCCAGTTAACGGCCAGTTTACTGCAATTAGATTAACGTTGAGAAGCCAAGTGGTTTCACACAGTTCACTAAATACACAAACGAAACTAGTCTACAAACTGGTTGGAATTTTTATTAGTTTCTATACAAAACCATGGGTTTCCCCACCAAAATACCGCAGGTTTCCACATCAAGGGAATGGATGCAAACGAACCCACCATTATAATTAGTTTTTGTGACAAAATATGAAGTACGAAATCCTACGGCGGGTTTGGAGGATAATATCGGAAAAATCTTATGAGAGTTATTTGAAGAGGCTGTTAAGTTTACGATTTCAGGAGTGACAACTCCTGAGATCTTACACCTAAAAGCCTCTTCTACTAACTTCCTAACATCCTCTTCTGCAAACTCTTACCAGATTTTTCTTTGACTACAATCATAGACAAAAGGCCTTGGAACACCTATAAAATTTGACTTTTACCGAGAACATTTTGGCAAAAAAATATCATACATCTCACTCCCTTTCCTTCCCTTAACTTTTCTGTTAAATAGGACAACTGGAGGCAATAACCATAAAATAAAGTTATTTACATTGAACATTGATCAATGTATTGAACGGGGAGTTCAAACATTTTGTTTTGCTCGCGTTCAGTACGATGCCTTATTACACAATTAAAGCAGTTTTCTTATTCAATACCCTTTATTTGGCATAATTGCTTACATGTTGAATTCACTATCTGAAAGCCTGCAAGAAATTGCAAGCTGCAAGAAATTTTACACCATTATGGTGTTAAAAAACACTTTTTGGTGTATTTTTACACTGACAGTGTAAATTTACACCAAGTTGGTGTCCCCACAGCTGCAAGAAATTTTACACCAATATGGTGTAAAAAAACCCTTCTGGTGTATTTTTACACCGTTTGTGGTGTTACTTTACACTCTTTGTGTGTTACCTTTTTACACCAATTTGTGTGTAAATTTACACTTTTTTGGTGTCCCCACAGCTGGAACGATTTACACCGTTTTTGGTGTTGGGCCAACACTCCCAGATTTACAGTGTATAGAGGTAACACAAGGATTGGTCTATAATTGTTTCTGTCAGCCCTTTCATCAGTTTTATAAATAGGAGATATCTTAGCCATGTTTCAATCCTCGGGAAAATCCAAGTTTCAAGAGATGCATTCAAAGTTAAAGCTAAAGATTCAGAGAATTGCGGCGGCAACTTTCAGTACTCTGGCTGAAATATTGCCCAGTCCTAATGCCTATTAATTTACCCCTTTCCTGCCCGAGGACTTTCCCCTTGACGAGTAAAATCTTCTAGTGTTAGCCAGAGTAAAATACTAAAGTCTCCAGAGGTGGCTGAGGACCACTACTGTCAGGAAGAAGTTACGCTTATTTATTGCATCCAAAACAGATATTTTGCTTATTTGTCGAATTCGAAATTGCAATATAGCTTCAGAATTGGGTGTAAGTTCCTCTGGTTCATTGGAAGTTTCAGCCATATCTTTAGCAAGAGCTGGACCAATATTTATAAAGGGGTCATTGAACAACTCAATCAACAATGCATTATGAATCATTAACCTTCATATTATAATCGTATTTTTTGTACTCAACAAACCATTTATTATGCTCCATGTATTCGTTTGATTTCCTTTGCTATCTTTGATGTTAGGGAAGTAGTAATTGCGTCTAGCCTTACGGATTACTTCATTTACACTCTTTCTCGCTTTTTGATAAGACTCGCACAGATCAGTATTTCGAATTTAATCGCCATTTTCTTCAGAGTGTCTCTGTCAACCATGAGTTTTTTTTTTTATTTTATTTAATATTTCTAAGACGTTAAGTCTTGTAAACAAATTTCCAACGTGGCCAGGTGAAAATTCAGACATGGTTTTACGCTACTCTGGCTTGAAAAGTTTTGAACGTAGCTTACAAAACTACGGTTCATGACCCAACGTTTCAACACTCCTGTCTAGTGTCTTCATCAGGAGTGATTGATCTGAACACGAGGTTCCTATTTATATGCTTAGAGAACCACTGATGACATTATCCATCAACCAGGTGCCAATTACCGGATGCCTATTTGCACCTCGTTAATGGATAACGTCATAAGGTGTTCCCTAAGGGTATAAATAGAGACCTCGTGTTCCGATCAATCACCCCTGATGAAGACACTAGACAGGAGTGTCAAAACGTTGGGTCATGAACGGTAGTTTTGCAAGCTGCGTTCAACACTTTTCAAGTCTTACTGGTGAGTGGGCATTCAGTATACTTCGAAACATTGTTTTCCAAATAACTGTCATTCCGTTGGGATCATTGGTTTGCTTAATAAGATCCAATGGTATTCCTTGTAAGTCATGCAAGAAAGCAGCTCTATCAATGTCTTTGAATTATCTTGTTTTTAAAATACGAAGTCTTTCACGTAGCATGATGGTACACCTGATAGCGTATACCAAGCTATGATCGCTTATGCTAATATGACAGGCCCCACTTTTGACAATTCTGTGTGGCATGTTTGTAGCAAAGTGATCAATTAACTCTATTCGGTCCGACCCCTCAAATATCTGACAGCAGCGTACGGTGTAAGCATTAGCCATCTTGACCTACTTGATATTTTAAATTTCGACTCAAAACAACGTGTTTTTTTTTAAATTTGAGTAAAAAATTAAATCAAAATTGTTTGGCCGCGTAATATGTCACGGCTCGTTGCTGAGCAACGGACCGTGTTGACACGACGTTTATAGCAAAAGTATTTGAACCGTTTTATCAATTTCCTTAGACTTTGAGTTAAGTTTCTTGAAAAACCAAAAAACAAACAAAATGATTATTAAACAAATAAAATAAACTTAGACTGGACTTGGGACTGGATTATTTGCCTTTTGAGACTTACGTCTGATCTGAACTTAAAAGCGCTGACATTGCAGCGAAATTTCACTTTCATTGACAGTGAAAAACAATAGAAAGTAATCGGCAAGGCAAAAAACCAAATAAAGAGTCACAGTTTCCTTATCACGCAGTATTCATCCAATTTGAGAATTCGCGCAAGTATTGTCAGACACCTAACAATAAAAATAATTTGCTGCAGACGGTCAGCCTTTCTCACGAACTAAAAAGCGCCGTTATATTTACATGAGACGTCAACACTAGGTGGTATTTATACATAATTTGTGCTATTGATGTTGCTATTAAAATTTGATTGATGTTATTGAAGTTTGAAAATCGCTGTTGAAGATGCAAATCACCCAAGTGAACATCGCTTTTGCTTTGATGAAGGGAAAAAGTTGCACAAGAAATTATTCCGCGGAATTTTCGAGCCATTTTCCCGCTGGCCCACAGGTGGTGTGCAACTAATCTCCTGAGATTCAAGGAACAAAAGCACTTCTGCCATATTGGACGAAATTATAATAAAAAAAGTAAGTAATAGAGAAGTCTTTATCTAAAGAGGGTGACAATAGTTATAAAACTAAAGAAAAATCTTTTGTCAACCCTTTAAAGCCTGATTTTTTCTTTCGTTCTCTATTCACTCTTTGTTTTTGCTTTGTTGTCTGGAATGTTCTTTTGTTCTTAGTGTCCGACATATCGGACACTAGTCGTTAAAGGCTTAAGTTCATCCAACATGGCGGTAGTGACGTAGTATGCGCACCAGGAGTTTAACGAATCCTTACTGACCATTGCATGCATATGCTCCGGAAACGACCTTAGTCTGAGGGTGTATTGTGTGATATGAAAAATTTTCAGAATAAATGCATTATTATTATTATTTGCTGCAGGTGAGATTTAATAATTACTGAGACCAACGGCATTACTGGATATATTGTATCCAGTTGGGGCACTGCCCGTTGAAGCCATTGTCAGGACGTATCTATTTGGTAAATTACCTGCCTCCCAAAGCTATGGATCTACGAAAAGTCACGGTTCTGACCCGAAATAACACGGTCTTTATTGCCCTTATATTCGACGATGCAATTTACATATATTTTCGTACAAAGGTCTGCTCTCTCTCTCTCTCTCTTCACAACACACTTCCAAAACTTAACTCCCATTGGTTACCATACCGATTAATTAGCGTCTCACCATATTACGTAATTCCGTCACATGATCACACGTGTTCGTCACACCCAATTCTCAACACTCTCCCCCATATACACTGCCAGAGAGATGTATATTATTACATTGGGACCTCTACTTTAAACGAAACTGAAATAACCAAACAATATTAAATTGCATGTCAAGTATATTACTGTTCGCGATTGTTCATTTACCACTATATAACTTAAAGTTGATAGAATTGCTTATTCTTTTTCTGCGTCAGAAATTTGTTCTATTCGCAAGTTCGCTGCAGCAGCTGCGTCTCTCCTACGTCGAGGAGTAAAGTCTGCAGCTTCCGGATTCAGGCGCTGTGCTTTCTTAGCGATGACATCACAGTTTAGCTCCATGGGGTACAAGTGCTGTACCGCTCTTTCCAGAGTTCCGTTTGAAGTCTTCACACTCACAGCTCGCACGACACCATCCTTGCCTGGGTAGGTTTCCTTAACGATGGCCAACGGCCACTTTCCTCGATTCTTACTATCGGATTGCACTATGACGACATCGCCTGGTTTGGGCTGGAACTTGCTTTTCTTCTGAGCCAGATTGTACCTTTCGCGTAAAGCTACGAGGTATTCTCTCTTCCAACGACGCCACAGCTTGTTCTGGTTCTTGCACTCTATTAGGTACTTCGCCCGCTTCCTAAGATCTGGTTCTTCGATTCTCCACGGCTCTTTCTCAGACAATTGACTTGTACGTTGATGCAAGAATGTTGTCGGCGTAAGAATTAGCAACTCGATGTCATCTTCAAGGTAAGTCAGTGGGCGGCGGTTGATTTGTATTTCGATGATGTCAAGCAATATCTCACTGAGTTCGTTCCAGGTCAGATGTCCTCCCCGACCACCTTGTGCATTGCTGACTTAATCACCCCGATGAGGCGCTCAAATTGACCGCCCCACCAGGGCGCGCGGCTCAGGTTGAATTTCCACTTTATTTCGTGTTCCTCAAGGAAACCACGTAACCGTTCGTCTCTCCGCAGTTGCTCGAGCCACTCGCTTGCCTTAATAAAGGTGCCACCGTTATCGGAGTAAACTACTCGAGGTTGTCCCCGGCGTGCAATGAACTTCTTCAGACACACAATGAAATTTGTTGTCTCGAGGTTACGTAGTAGCTCTAAATGAACAGCTCTCGACAAACTGCACGCAAATATGGTCAGGTAACCCTTTCCTTCTACTTTGGAGGATCTTCTATATCTGATCGGCCCAGCGAAATCTACTCCTATCACCTCAAATGCGGTACCTGGATTGGTTCTGTCCTCTGGTAACGGTCCTGGGACTGGTTGAGTTGCTGCTTTGATGTGAAACCTCTTGCTACCCCAGCATTCATTCCGCGTCGTCTTCACCAAAGTTCGGAGTCGAGGAATCCAGTACCTTTCTCGCCCCGCTGCCATAGTAAGCCCGACTCCCCCATGTAACGTTTCACAATGGATCCGTTGAACCAGTTTTCTAGTAAATACTGATTTGTGTGGCAAGTAAATAGGATGGCCCCCTTGAATTCTCCCTCTGCATACCACTATCCCACGGTCGTTTAGTTGAAGATTGAGACGGGCACTGGTCTCTTTGTAGTGAGGCTCCATAGTGTCTCGTTGTTGAGCACGTCTGATCCACCAACCTCTCGCTACTTCGACTTCTCCAGTACTCAAAGGGCCATTTCTCTTTTCTCGATGCCTGCTTCTGTGGATGAACCCATTTGTCCACGCACAAATTCGGAGTGTACGACGTAACTTGTTGCGTTCGAGGAGATCATCGATTTCGTCTGAGCTTGGCTTGGTCGATTTTGCCACACAGAGTACCTCTCGAATTACCTTCGCTTCTGCTTCGGCTGCAGGCGATGTCTGTGTCACTGGGTTCTCTGGCCATTTAGACGGGTCCTGAAGCTAAACTGGGCCGTGCCACCATAGTGCTGACGACGAGACCGCTCCTCCTCTGCTTGCGATATCGGCGGGGTTGTCTTTAGTTGGTACATGTCGCCACTGGATGGAAGGGTGTGCCCATATCTTTGCAACACGATTAGCAACAAACTGCTTATAGACTCCATTCCCGCAAATCTAGTGCAATGCAACCGTGCTATCCAGCCACGCTACCATAGATGGCGTAAGTTCCTTGGGAAGAGAAGAGTATACGTTTGCAATCAGATTCGTTGCCATGTGTGCTGCAACCAATTCCAAACGCGGAACCGACAAACTTTGCTTTGCTAATCGACTCTTGGCTGCTACCAACTGCTGTGTTGTTCCCGAGGACTATTTAACAACTGCGTAGACTGCTGCACCAACACGTTGCGTCGCCGCATCGCCAAATGCGTGCAATTTAATTTGTTGAACTGGTTCCAGGTGTCTCACAATCGACCTTGGAACTTCCTCTTCGGACGGCAGAGAACGTGCCCATCTCTTGCACCTTTCCTGGGGTGTGTCACTGAGGTCAGCATCCCACAGTATTTTTGCATCACACACATCTCGGTATATGAGTTTACCCTCCAGGGTTAATGGTGACACTAAGCCCAGAGGATCATAGATCTTCGCCAGCTTACTCAATACACCTCGCTTGGTAGCCGGCGAACTATTGATTGGAAATGTCACTTTCAGGGTGTCTCTTTGTTTGTCCCATTTGAGACCAAGAACTTTTGACTCGCATGGTTTGACCATGAGCTGTTGTTTAGAGTAAGACTGTTCCTCCAACTCTTCTGGCAGTTGTTGACGGTCTTCAGCTTCCAGCAGTGGTATGTTCGAATTCCACTTATGCAATTCGAATGCGGCATCTTGCAGAATTTCTTGAGCTGCTTTATTACCTGCCTCTGCCTGCTCTACGGTTAAACCTCCGGTGAGCAAATCATCCACATACATGCTCCGACGCAGTTGCTCAACTTCATCAGGATACCAAGTGTCCAGGTGAGTCTCGATAACTCAGCCGTTAAATAACGCTTCGAGTTGGTGTTTTAACGGCCGACTTGGCGTTCAAGTTTAACGGCTGAAAATACTGAACTATTTTAACATAATTTATTCGTCTGTACATATATGTATATGTGAATATAATATTAGACATTTGCTGTATGTAGTCTACTAAGTAACACACAATACCTTTTCGGAAAAAAGTAATTTAGCTGTTTTTCACGGCGATAAAAATGAGAAAACAGCAGCAAATCACAATATTTTGTCCGCTATTTTCTTTTCGCGAATTGATTAGTACTTTATGTATTCCTATTAAAATGTCCTTCGTAGCTACGACTGCTGTACGATGTTTGCCGACGAATCAACGATTATAAAAAACACGAGGGTAGAAGTAAAACGTTTTGATAAAATTGTAGAACCTAAATAATTATTGTGACGCTGCTGTTCATATTTAATATCAAAGCTCTATGGAAGCTATTAAATTTTGGTGTGCATCTGGGCCCAAACATTTAAGTGGTCACAGCCTGCATGCTAAAGAACCAACTAGTGAAATTGTAACCATGGAGCAATTACTCCAGAAAGAACTGGAAGCAGATAACTAGGAATGTAACGAAATGGGAAAACATACGATTTGTTCCATGAAAAACTGACTATACTCTAGCGTAAATGATCTAAGTACAGGATATATAAAAGTTGAGGACTGAGGGATAATGTTCATGTTTATTGAACTTAAGTTTCAACTCTCCATTTAGTTACTTGTAACTCAACCATGCTCAATATTTGAGGCGGGGGGTGAGGGGGCGTTCATTTAACGGCTGGTTTCAATGACAGGCGTTAAATCTTAACAGTCAAAAATTACCTAATTGCCTGACCCTGTAACTCCTTGGAGGAGATACGGTGACGGTGCCAACCCAAATAAAACTCTCGTAAAACGTAGCGTTTCCACAGGCAAAAGTCTCTCCTTACGCCAATGAAACCGTAGGGCATCTCTCTCGGCCTCTCTTATTCGTATTTGCAAGAATGCCTGACGTATGTCACCTGAAACCATGACGGGATACGCTCTCTGCTGCACCAGTACATCCCAGAGTTTATTTTGCAAGGGCGGGTCTGCATATAGGCACTCGTTGAGCGACGGCGCCATGGGATTTGCTTTTGCCGAAGCGTCGTATACGATGCGTAATTTTGTCGTCTCTGACGACTCTTTTACCACGCACTTATGTGGAATGTAAAACTCTTGATTGCTGGTCGTTTGTGGAGCCTGTTCAATAATGCCCTCTTGTAGTTGTGCTCGGATTACGGCAACATACTCTTCAGTATGACCATCTCGTTGCAACTTCTTTGTTAAACTGTTTAGGCGGCGTAGACTTCCGACTTCGCTTGAAGGAAGATATGGATGATTGCTTTGCCACGGCAGCCAGGTTTCATACCATCCTAAAGGTGAACGCTGTAATTGCTCCTTGAACTCTGCGTGGACTATTTGCGGATCGTGTTCGGTCGAATCTCGAAGCCCTAATATACCGAGTCGGCACAGTTCCTCGTAGTCCACCTGACTGGTTTGTGTCAGGAACATTGCTTGTCTGTCGAATTCGTTACCTGGCGAGATAATGATCCATCCCAGTTTGGTATATTCGGCAACTGGTTCTCCAGCTTGACCAATCAGCGGCGATTTGTTGGTCTTTATTCTGGCATAGTCTCCCTTTGTCAACTTTACATCCATCCGGAATGAGTTGTCAAGCGACTGAACCACTACCTCGTAGGTCTCCATCTTGGTCAAGTGAGAGCCCATCAGCATCTCCAGTTCTCCACTCGCTTTGTCAACGTCTCAATTGGTTTCTTGTTCAGCATATCTCCAACCTTAGCAGAGACATAAGAACTGCCAGCTCCTGTATCGATGAGCGCTCGTGCTATTATCCCGTCTACTTTGAGCAAAACCACGGGAAATACTCCTTCATCAACTCCACTGGGTGTCAACACGACCTTCTCGGCCTGTTCACTTGGTGGTCTGTCACAAATCGAAGTGTGATGCCTTTTATGACAATTTTGACAGGATGTTTTACTTTGGCATTGAACTGCGGCGATGACTTCCAATGGCACAGTTGAAACAGAGACGTTTCTTCGCCAGGATTTGTTTGCGGTCAGAAACAGTGGTGACTTTCTCAGTCATTAGCCTTGTGATCATTGCTATCACAATAGACACACTCCGGGTATTTGGCGGGTCTGCAGTATCTTCGAATAGTTTTGACGTCGTTGTTTGTTTTGTTCATCTTCCGGTCGTGATGTATCCACAGGATTTCTTCGCACCCAAAGACGCAACGCTTTCGCAAGTTTATCACGATCCCACGACTCCCACTGATTGTCCGATCTCACAAGGTCCCCTCGGATCGCCGGTAATTTGTCGAGAGTAAGTGCGGTAAGGCCTTTCACATCGTCTAGCTTTTTCAATGTCTGCAAGGACTGAACACAATACGTTAACTTTTCGCTGAACTCGCTGATCTTTTTTGGGCTACTTGATGAAATGTGCGGTAGATCCAATATTTCTTTGCTGTATGCCTTTACTATCTCGGATTCCTTGCCGTATTTCGCACTTAGTATCGCCTTGGCGCGATTATACGGTCAGAGGTGAACGGAAGTGATTCAATGTCTCGTCTTACCTTGTTGCCAAGTAGCTCTTTAAGATAAGAAAATTTCGCGACACTTGGTAGTCCAGATTTCTCGATCGATTCGCCGAATTGCCCCTAAAAGCGTGTCCAATCCATGTAAGTGCCATCGAACTTTGATATTACTAGCTTCGGTAGTTTTGCGCGAACTTCCTTCCTTGATTCGGTTGATTGTTTCCTCGCCATTTGCGCTTCTCGATCTGACTCCAGTTTTAACTTAGTCTCACGAAGCTTTATCTCGAATTTCATCTGCTCCTCGCGCGCCATAGATTCTTTTCCTTGTTGGTAATCGTCTTGCCATTTCTCTAGGCGTTTAACATCGTCGTCTGCCTTTGCCAGTTCGGTTTCAATCTGGGTGTTCCACTGGTCGATTTCATCGTCATTCTCGCTGTTTGCGATCTTCACCGCTTCGACCGCTCGTCTCGAGATCTCCACATCTCTCGATAATGCTTTCAGAGCTTCCAAATGACGTTAAATAGTGATATCCTTGTTCGATTGTAACACAGCGTTGGTTCTCCCGCAAGTGATGAGTAATTATTTCAGTTTAGTGGCCAGAACTGTTCTCGATTCGTCGTTCGTCATTCTCAAACCACGGATTCTATTTATTTGGGACGGAAATTCACTCAAATCCCGATCCCGTCGGAGGTGTCATGTTTCGCAAATTATCTGCCTCCCAAATGTATGGATCTACGAAAAGTCACGGTTCTGATTCAAAATAACGCGGTCTTTATTGTCCTTATATTCGACGATGCAATTTACATATATTTTCGTACAAAGGTCTGCTCTCTCTCTCTCTTCACAACACACTTCCAAAACTTAACTCCCATTGGTTACCATACCGATTAATTAGCGTCTCACCATATTACGTATTTCCGTCACATGATCACACGTGTTCGTCACACCCAATTTTCGACATCTAAGGTGGAAATAAATTTTACCTCTTTTATCTATTTGTTAGTGTTCAGGTATTCATCGTCTCAAAACAGCGATTTTGTTTACGTGGTGTTCCCCGGTACCTTTCAAAAAGCTACACATGCAAGAAAAAGCCGTTTTATGTACATTATAATCGTAATGTATAAGCTACAACAGGTACTTTTTAGTCACTAATTGACCACTAAATAAAAAGACAAGACTCCAAGATTCAAAACTACCAGAATTTGCTCCCATTCACGTAAAACCTCAAATAAGGTGAAGCTAGAGTCAAAATTATCTTCGTTCAAAATCTTTTCCTCATTTGGCGAAGTAAGTGAAGAAAGTCCCGTAATTGAAGTAATGACTAAATTTGCCTTTCTTCGTAAAAAGTATATTTTGTCAAAGTATTCTCGTCAGAACAAATAAAAAGTTTCCTAGAAAACACACAGCACTGTCGCAAGCGCAGCCATCAAGTATTGCAGGTAAGTACTCTGACGACCAATTGCTGATCCATGTACTCCTTGGTCACTTGGTTGGAAAGTAATAAGACAGCTATGACACCTATCCAACGGCTCTATTGTAAATCTCTCACAGTTGATGCAGTCAGAACACACGTCACAAAGGTCCAAGTCATTTTGAATCGAATAAATTGCAACGGCCCGTTTTTCTAAAAAATAATGCATATTACTCTCCGATATAAACCTCTTAAAAGAAATGCATATTACCAAGTACGGTAAGTAAAACAATAGTCACATATGTTAATTCTCAAAGACTAGACACTTGCTCTCAATCACTTAAGACTTGGGTTATGTTAACACCAGGGACTTCACATTTAATTGAGAATTAAACCTTGTTCAGACCAGGTACCTTAACATTGCTCTGTACCACTGAACGATGGGAGGTCTTTCCTTTACACCATTAAGTCCCCCCCAAACTTTATGCTTATCACTATGGTGAAATCGAGTGCCAAGAAGTACCTGGTGCTGAGGATTACCTAAGGGGTTGGGGTACTGCCGAAAAATTGAAATAGAAAATATTGACATTTATAGCGAAGTGTTCGCCGAATGAAACAAAGTATTTTAAAACTCGTAGAAAATCGAAAGGGTTGGAGAACTGCCGGAACTTAAGAATGGAGAAACTGACGTTTCGAGCAAAGACCCTTCTAATTATTTGGTTTGCCATTGTTTTTTTGCATCCGAATTTTTCCTCATTGTCATGAAAGTTTTGTTGATTTTAATTTGGTTTTTTTTTTTGTATATAATATTAACCTTATTAATTATGATTGGCACGTTACACGTGACTGTCTATGTAATGAGTAAATTTTGTCTGTCTGGAAAATGAAGTGTCTAAGAGTATCAAACGATTGTGTTTTTAAATTTAAACTACAAGCGATTCATGAAATGGCGCCCAACTTGGGGCTTTCCGAACTCATAACGTTTTAAAATGACCGACGATCATCCACGACTACCGAAGTGTTGTGACCAAACTAACGCATGAAGTCGAAACGATTTTACAAGGCAACGACGGTGATCTTAATGTGAATGCAAGAGAACGATTACTGAGGATTGATTCACTGCTAAATGACAAGAAAACCTTGATATCTGAGCTAGACGATAAGATTGTAGCCTTATGCAAGGTAGAAGACATAGAGAAGGAAATCGAGGAGGCCGAAGCTTTAAAAATGCGAGTCATGGATGCAAGAGCAGAAATTTCGATGAAAACGACGCCACGCCCTACCACGAATGGCGATCTTAGTACCAGTAAAACGACAGCACATGACTTACAAGCTAACTCAAGAGAACAGAACAACCCTTCGACGTCACAAGGAACTGTTCAAACATGAAAGCAAAATTGCAGAAGCTTGCCCTGCCCAAATTCCGTGGCGACATAACAAACCGGATTACTTTCTGCGATTCATACAAATCCTCTGTTCATAATAACACGGTAATAACCAAGATCGATAAATTTAACTATTTAAATTCCCTCTTGGAGGGTTCAGCGAAACGAGTTATTCAAGGTCTCACGCTGTCAGACGCTAATTACGATTCGGCCGTAGAAATTCTTCAACAACGGTTCGGGAAACGTCAGCATATAATTTCAGCTCACATGGACGAGGTCATGAAATTACCAGCGAGCACAGGCGATCGATCGTCTTCACTTCGTTTTTTGTACGATAAATTGAGTGTCCATGTGCGAGGTTTAAGTTCTCTTGGTGTATCAACAGAGCAGTACGGCAGCTTGTTAATTCCCATTGTTATGTCTAAGCTTCCCAACGACATACGTCTACAAATCGCTCGACACACCAGCGAAGAAGTAATCAAGGTAACAACTCGATAGACACTCTTATCGGCGCAGACTACTACTGGAGCTTCGTCGAAGGTGAAACCATACGTGGTGAATCGGGTCCTACTGCACTGAAGAGTAAGTTTGGTTGGCTTGTGTCTGGTCCGTAAGGGTTGGAATTTCGAGCAATCAGGTAATTCTAACCTAGTTATCACCGGGGAGATAAATCCTTGGCATGACGCAAATGAACACGACCAGCTTTTGAACACTATGAGAGACTTTTGGGAAACCGAATCGACTGGCTTCAAGGACCAAGGTGGTAACAAAACTTCCGAAGAGAATACGTTTATAAGAGATATAAACTACGATGGAAGTCGTTACGAAGTAGAATTACCCTGGAACGACAAAGTTGACGAATTATCCGACCACTACAACCTGTGTTTCAACCGGTTAAAATCCATGCAAGTAAGAATGAAGCAGAAACCCGAGATTCTAAATGAATACAATCGTATCATTCAAGACCAACTGAAAACTGGTATTGTCGAAGTAGTGCCTGAAGCTGATCAACAAGATAAAGTCAAGAACGAGCTTGTTCTTGACAAACGCCCAATCAAGGTAAATGTGAACAATGTCCATTACATGCCACACCATTCCGTAATTCGAAAGGAAAGGAAAACGACTAAACTACGCATAGTATATGATGGTTCAGCTAAGACGTCTGCGAACGATTTGTCTATCAATGACTGCCTTCGAACTGGACCCAACTTCATACCAAAGTTATTCAATGTCTTGATAAAGTTCCGATGTCATTCAGTAGTCCTTACTGCAGATATAGAAAAGGCCTTTCATATGATAGGTATTACGAAACACGATCGAGATATGCTTCGTTTCCTATGGTTCGAAAATCGACACGAACTCAACAGTAATCTTCTGCATCTGAGATTCAAGAGACTCGCCTTTGGAGTCCGTCCTTCTCCTTCTGTTCTTGGTGCGACTATATCCCATCATTTAGAATAGTATCGGGATAAATATCCAGATCTAGCCAACAAAATCGAAAATTCCCTCTACGTAGATGGCCTGCTGACTGGTGAGAACGATGATGATGACGCCTTCCTGATGTACCAGAATTCGAAGAGCTTAATGAAACAAGGAGGATTCAACTTCAGGAAATGGAACTCTAATTCAACCAAATTGCTCGAGAAGATTAAAGACACAGAATGCGAGTTTGATGGAGCAACCCCACAATTAACAACCAGTGTCAGCGAAGAAGATGAATCATACGCCAAAGCAACCACAAGTTCAAATTCAATGATGGTGGAAAAAAGAAACCGAGAACTTTACGAAATTACTTGGAATAATTTGGGACAGCCAGCCGGACGAGTTTGCTTTTGACTTCTCTGAGCTCATTAGTTACCTACGCAAACTACTTGCTAACAAGAGATCCTTATTAAAGATAACAGCGAAGATGTTCGATCCACTTGGATTCCTAAGTCCGTTTGTCATTCGTCTGAAAATGATGTTTCAAGCTTTGTGCAAGGACAACTTAACCTGGGATGAACCCTTCAAGGAGAAATGCTGAGTATGTGGAACTCGATCGAATCTGAATTGAAAGCAATGAATGGCATTAGAATTCCAAGGTGTTATTTCCAAGAGAATCCAAAATCAACGACGAACATGCAACTACACGGGTTCAGTGACGCGTCCGAAGGAGCCTACGCAGCTACAGTGTACTTACGATCAATATATCCGAGTGGTTACGTAGAGACAAGACTCATAGCCTCAAAAACCAGAGTGTCTCCTATCAAGAAACAGACCATTCATCGACTGGAATTGCTAGGTGCAGTTATTCTTGCAAGATTAGTAAATACAGTTCTACAGTCCTTACTTTTTCTTGTGAATCAAGCAGTTTATTGGATCGATTCCAGAGTTGTATTGTACTGGATACAGAATGAAATGCCCTGGAAACAATATGTAAGCCACAGAGTGGACGAAATCTGTCGACTGACAAACCGGAATTCTTGGAGATATTGTCCTGGCACATTGAACCCCGCCGATTTACCTTCGTGTGGAATGTCCGCAAAACTACTTGTTAACAGTTCCCTTTGGTGGAAGGGTCCTCCATCCCTACAACAATCTGAAGAGTTATGGCCTCAAGAGCAAACGACAGCTAAATCAAACAAAACTGTTTTATCTGAACTTCGAAGGAACCCTCATGAAGTTAGTCATGCACTGGTAACCGCTGAAAGAGATGGAACAACTATCAACCTGGAAGAAATCATGTCCTATAAACGTTACAGCACCCTCACTTCACTACTTCGAGTGACTGCCTATGTATTACGATTTGTCAGGAATATTAAGCGACGTTTGACGAGCAACAGCTCAAACCACGAACTTAATGGCCTAGACAGTGTTGTTGACAACAAAACGTCGACGGCCGACTAAATCACCAAGGCTGAATATTACCATATTCACTCGATTCAACAAGACTCATTTACAGACGAACTGAAGTTTTTATAGGGATTAAGACAACCAAAACCAATACGAGTTGAGCAATTCTCATTGTTTATTGACGACAACCAACTGCTAAGATGCCATGGTAGGATAAGTAACTCAACGTTGGCATTTGGCAGCAAGAATCCAATTTTGCTACCGTCCAAGCATCCTTACGTTTACCTTCTCATCCGCTGTACTCATGAAAACGTAAAACACAGTGGTGTCAACAATACCCTCACAACTTTAAGAGAAAAATTCTGGGTATTGAAGGGTAGACAAGCTGTCAAACGAGTGTTAAGAAGTTGTGTAATATGCCGCAGATTGGAAGGACTGCCCTATCCTTCTCACAATGCTCCAGCTCTTCCAACTATACGCGTATCTGACGAACCACCATTCACAAATACTGGCATTGACTTTGCTGGCCCCCTTAACATACGAAGTGAAGGAAACCTTTCAGATGAGAAGTGTTATACTTGTTTGTTTACCTGTGCCGCTACTAGGGCTGTCCATCTCGAACTAACCCACAGTCTAAGTGTAAATTCGTTCCTGTTAGCATTTCGCCGTTTTACAAGTCGACGTGGTTTACCTGCGAATCTAATTGCAGATAATGCAAAGACATTCAAGAGTTCCGTGAAAGAAATAAGGAAGATAGCTCGATCAGAAGAAGTTCGTCGTCATTTGTGCAACAGCTGAGTGAACTGGCATTTCATTGTTGAACGTGCTCCCTGGTGGGACTCTGGGAAAGACTCATTCAAAGCGTAAAGCGATGTCTTAAGAAATCAATTGGAAGATCTACTTTTAGTTTCGATGAATTGAACACCCTGACAGTTGAGGTAGAGGCGGTGATTAATTCTAGGCCTCTACCTTACGTCGAGGACGATCAAGATGGAGTAAGTTTTACCCTATGTCCTTCCCATCTCATTTATGGACAACGAATTACTACAACTCCAAACAGCGGGCATTTCGAAGTTGTGAGCACCCACGAGACCCTGAACCGAAACACATGCTGTCAATACTAAGAAAAGAGGAGGACAGAAGATTGCTGTTGGAGATGTTGTCATTCTTAAGGACAATTCTTCGAACAGAATGTTCTGGAAACTTGCTACGGTGAAAGAACTGATGACGGGGAGTGACGGTGTGTCACGAGCTGCTTTAATCAAGATAGCTAACCGAAATGGAAGACCTCAGATATCAAAAAGGTTTGGGGAACAGCCAGTGTTTTTATTCGCCCACGCTGGGCAGAAAAAAAATGCGTTCATTAATGGAAAACTTCAATTTCTTGGAGATAATTGCTTCCGTGCTTGAAAATGAGACGTTTTTCTTGTCCTATGCGGCTATCATTACCATGGGAAAATAGTGCAATGGCACAAGCTTTCATTCAAAAAATGAATAGTTCACTATTAATTTAACTCTAAAACGAGATATTCTGCATCAGAACTAGGTTCAGAACGACTCCTTAAATTAACTCCTTGACAATAGCAGTGTTTTTCAAAATCTTTGTTCCCTACGGAGCGAAGATGTTTCGCAAATCTGTGTGATAGACCTCGGCCAGTTTCAACAACAAAATGTTTACATCGTTTACTGCTGAAGGGGCAGTCAGCGATGTAAGAGGAGGTGTATGGAAAGTAACACCTTATTACGATATCAGATTTGACTAAAGAAAACTTTTGTAGTTTTCTGTATTTTAGCTTTTACGCACTACAATTCCCTTGAGTCCACTGCCGGTTCCTCTACTGTACGAGGTACCGATCGACGTTTAAAATAATAGATGGCTTGCCGTCAGTTACATCATTACTTCATCCAATTGGTCATCTTTGCGTCATATGACTTTTTGCTCCAATAAAAAAGTCTTTATATCACTTTATCTTTCTCTTGGACGAAGAGTCTTCCCTCGAAAATTTAGTATTTTCTATTGCAACTTTTTGGCAGTTTCCTAACCCTTTTGGCATTTTTACTCCTCGTTCAGCGTTCTACTTTTATATATAACGCATTTAGTTGGTACCAGTGCCCGGGTATTGCGATTTGATGACAAGGAAGAAGTCTATGTTCAAATCAATTGTGCCAGAGCACTGTTCCAAGGTACAGTACTTAGTAAAAATAGAACCTTAAATCTAGGGACAAATGTGACAACCTTGGGCTACTTCGGCCACCATGCAGGATGTCTCCCGCCACCAAAACTGCGTTACACAAAACGATCAACTTCAAAAAACTTCTGATACTCTTTGATTCCACTTCAATTGTTCAAATAATTTCCTTTACTGTACATTACGTACGGGGAATTTGATGGCAGAGTGGTAGTGAATGTTTCACTCGCCACTCGGCATTGGTGGCTTCACAGAAGTTCACGTGTCTCTCACCTCTCTAACAAGGGTTAGTTTCCAGCTCCGAGCGTGAGAAGAGTGTTGTTCAGTTTGACTCTACCAAACATTGCTTGTTTTCTCTGGGTACACCGGTTTTCTCCTGTAGTAACAATGAACCTCTGATGTGCGGCCCTTACTGGACTTTAGCGAGAACAGCTTAGGCAGCTGATAGGGTTATCCAATACAACTAAATCATATTTACTTTATATGCATTTTACTAAAACGAAAAACTTCACACACCTGGTTTATAATAGTCGTAGACAACTACAGGAATTGTTTGAACCTTGCCAATTGCGTGAGTTCTGACGGAAGTGATATTAACACAAAGTTCTTCTGTCTTCATAATCTATACAAAACACCATAACTGTATTTATATCAACATACAAGACATAGATCGCGGGCTCTAAAGTTAGCTGTTGTTTTTCTTGGTGTGTAGTTTAGCAAGAAAAAACCTGCATTGTTGTTTTCCCTCTTAAGGGCAACTTCTCCCCGTAACTGGAGTCTTGCGATGTTAACAAATGCATGTTCAATGACGCAATGCACTAAATTAACCCAATTAATACGTTGATCAATAAACAATCTACATGTAGAACAACCAAAATATTGGAGCTAGTTGTCATATAACTAATAATGAAGAAATGGTCTATACATTCAACCACTATTTCACGATCTTTGGTTGTAATTTATCATGACAAATAACATTACTTACTTTACCACTAGATTTGAATCATATGGTCAGTTTGTCAAACCGAGAAGGCTTTCGAACTTAAAGACAAGATTATGAAATGTTTTTCTAACAGAAAAGCATCAAAATCCTGGGGGGACAGAATCTCCCTATAAAGTTGATAAAAGAATCTATTGATGATATCTCAGAATCCTTAATTATCATACTCAATGCATCTATTTCGATCTGCCTTTTTTCTGATGATTTAAAAAATGCCCGAGTTTCGCCTATATATAAAACAGGTTAAAGTCTGATTGTAGCAATTATCGTCTAAAATCGGTCATCCTGGTTATCGTCAAGATATTTGAAAAACTAGTAATTGACCAGTTGAGTGCTTATTTAGAGGATGACAATATAATTTCAAATAAATAATCTGGTTTTAGGAAAAAAGAATTCAACACAATCATCACTATTATGTACCGCAAACAACTGGCGTATTAATGCCCATAAAAATTCACTAATTTGAGTTATATTTTTAGATACTAAACAAGCATTTGATGGTGTTGAATTCATGGATTATCACTGCATGGTGTCGGAGGATCAGCGTTGGATTGGCTTACATCATCACCTTTCAAAAAGAACTCAAATAATATGCATGGTTAATGATTATAAATCTGAGAAACACTAACAAAAGAAGTAGTAGAATATGGCATTCCCCAAGGGTCCAACTTAGAATCCTTATACTTTTCCTAAATTTAAATCAATGATGTTTCTAACTGCCTAACTTGTTTTACAGCCAGTATGCTTCCCGATGACACTAATGTATACAAATGGAAATTCTATGATGTCAAAAATCAGCTTAAAAAAGTACAAAGTCACATAAGGTAACCTAAATTTGACCGGATTCTTTTGAACTCGGGCTAATGGTTTCTAGAAACCAAAAAAATCGATTTTGCAACTCAAATTTTCTAGTTTAATTCATTACGGCCCATGAACACTGAAAAAAACAAGTCAAAAACTTTTGCTTAAGTTCATGTCACCAGTTACTTTCGAAAGTTACTTTCGAGCCGAAATTCGAAAAACAAAGTAGATCAAAATAACGAAAGTTTCCATGGTTCACTGAAGACCTATATTTGAACTGTCGAGTCAATATACTAAGCTAGAAAATGTACATCGGTGTTTGCTGAGCAACAAATTAACGCTAAACAAAGACATAGCGGAATATATGATAATTAGACCGAGGTAAAGATTAGCAAATATTACTGACAATCCCCAAGTCAAACTAGGAGCTTGCAAAATAAAAAGTGTTCAACAGGTTAAGACATTGGGCGTCCTCATTTACGACAAATTGTTAAAGAATGATCATATTAATAACATCATGAAAAAATCTCAAAGGCATTGGTATGTTAAGACGTATTAAACCATTTGTTTCAAAACCTACATTAATCATGATTTATGAATCATTTATCTTTCCCCAAATTGATTACTACAGCTTAGTTTATCAAATAAACTGTATACATTACAAAAGAAGCCAGAATAATAACTGTACATAGCTCTTATAAGACTAGGTCAGCCCAAACTTTAGGGAAATAATTGGCAACTGCTGGAGGCGTTGACGTCAAAAGGCGTTACTTCGGTATCGAGTACAGTTGAAGTTCTCCCTGCGACTACTCTCGTAAGCGACCAGCTCCAGTTGCCACCACTCTCGAGAACCCCGTATAAATTCCCTTGTAAACTCTGTTACTAAAAGTTCCGATAAGAGACCGCGACTGCCTTTCACATTTAAAAAGTGAGCTTTTTTCTTTATTTTTAAGCTCTTGTAAGCGACCACCCTTGAAGGACCCTTTTCAACCACTCAACACCGTGGTAAAAAGCACCACATACACGTATATTTGATAAATTTTAGTATATTAATGTGATAATAAAATGTATAACAATATTATATTGCTGATTCCTGCTGACTGCCAGGATATAAACGCAGTGTTTTTATGGTCCTGTCTTGCTTGCAGTATATAAGTCATTGAACGTTTAGAGATTAAAAAAGTACAAAAAAATTACAAACTTCAAAAACTCACGAATAATTAATGAGCGATAATCACCGATAAAATGTCACATGCATGGAGTTTATATCTGATAAAACACTACTCAGTAGTATTCTTTATATAAACAATACTAATAAAGGATAGTTTGTTTTTCTTGTATGCTAATAATTTCCCCTAACAATGTGGGCCTTTGTTTCGACTCCCTAGGAGGGTTGTTTTTAGGGCTCGTTTTTGAAGCCATTCAATAAACTCGTAGAACGTCTTTATTAGATTTCAAAGCACTTGAGCTGCATCTTCGTGGTTTTAAGCTCAATTCTGTTAGCTATTTTTATCACGCGATCAACTTTTCACGCTCGCTTTCTTTGAATTGTGAGCTATCGGCACAAACGGGTCCAGTTGAGAGCTCACAAGACAAAACAAGGAAGTGGAAATTAGGCTTTAAACCTAACAAAACAATCCTGCCCTTTTATTAAACACTACATCATAGCCTGGACTTTCAAATTTAGATTTCAGTTGAGGTATAGACATTTGGTTACCCCTGTAAAAAAGGAACTTTGCACGGTATTCTAAAACCATAACCAGCTCCGCGGTTTACTCGCTTTCCAAGTCACGTCTGTTCCTGAAGTTGTTCTTCTTACAAATAAACTAAGAGGACTTTTCAAATGGCATGGAAATGAAGAGCTGACAGTTTTACGCGTCAAAAAATGCTCTATCCAGAGCTATTTCAAATCGTAAAAGATTGCCATTTATGCAGTGACTATCCGTTTATGGTTATCAGCATTTATAGCTGGGTTTAAAAATTGATTCATTCAAGACAGTAATTGTTAAAAGAAAATAAATTTTAAAAAAATGTAGATGTAATCATTTGGGCATGTCGCAAGCTCTCGTAAAAGACCAATTTAGTTATTTTTGGTTGTCCCATACAAGAACAAATTCTCGTAAGCGACCAGCCCTAGCTGCGACCACTATTTAATAGATAATTACTAAGGCTGACGGCATTATGGGATACATTGCAGCCAGCTGAGGACGTAGCCTGACGCTAACTGCAATGTATCCAATCATGCGGTTTGGCCGAAATAATTATCTCTTATAATTACTTAGCCTCACCAAATCCCATTGTTCCCTCTTCGCACTATATCAACGATTTTAGACCCCCTTCTATTGTCTCTGAAAACACAAAGTATACCTTATCTCATACGTTTTCCAAATAATTCATTACTCTCGATCTTTCTATCAAATTCAGCCAAGGTATTTGTCAAGCTCGACGAGCGTTTGTTGGGTAGTTTGTATAAACTAATCTCCTACGTGAACCAGATTAGTGTTCAGCATTTAGTATTTCCATCATTATTATCATATCGTGACTACCGCTTAGGCAGTACATTTGACGGACATGTATCTTAGCTCACCATCTGAGTCTTGGTAGTTCAATGGTTAGTGGAGCCCCCAGGGTCATCAAACGGTTTCGATTCCCGTCCAAGACTCAGAAATCGTTTTTCTGAGGAAACGAGCTTGACGAACGCTCGTTGGCTGTTTGATATATACTAAGCTCCCGCATGAACCAGATTAGTGTTCAGCATTTAGTGAAAAGGAACGTCCTCCTTTCCTCACAGACTTGGATCAGATGCTTTATCAGACTGAAATTGTGAATATAATGCGGAGAGAGAACAATGGGATTTGGTGAGGATTAGTAATCATTTACAGTTCCCAAAGGTGGTCGCTTACGGGAGCTTCAACTGTATTCACATGTTTAACAACGGATAGCGTCATCGACCTGTTCGATGTCTCCTATAATTTACAACATCCCCTTCATGACAACAATAAAAATTTGGCTTAAGTAAACCAAGAACAAATTTCTTGAAAAAGTATAAGTCACTTTAGTGCTGTACGCTGGAATCATTTGCTCGGTAGTATGAAAATGACAACAGTTAGCGAAAGCCAATTTAGTCCTATGCTGACGGAGAATACAATTTAACCCAACTTTTTATCTTAAATTATTTAGGAAAGTTCTTACGTTATTATAATTAATAGTAAGTTATAAATAGTTTAAGTGATGTGTTAGATTGCAAGTTGTTTCAGGTACGGCTACGTTGCAAATCAGATCCTACACGTTTTGAAGTACCGTATTTAAATAAGTTTAAATAAATGCATAAATAAATTAATTAATAAAGGAACTTACTTCGTCAAAATACAAGATAGCTTTTCTCCCTGGAGTTTCAATTCTTTTTATTTTGGTGCTTTTGTCCGTTAAGAGCTAAAACAGTTATTATTAAAAACATATTAACATTTATCAAGCCATATATATACATACAGGACTTTACGGAGGGATTAGGGTAAGAACAGGGGAAACATCCTCATCGCTTTCCGTCCCATCAGATAACTTTTATACCAGTGGTAATTTGAGACAGAAAACACAACATATTAATTCACAGAACGGTTTTCAAGTTTGGCTGAAAATTTTTAATGTTACTCGAGTGAAAGAACAGGTGAGGCTAGTTCAACCTTAGGTCACACCAATAAATTCCCCAATCTGCTAGCTATATAACGTTATAGTCATGATAAACAAAATAGAATTTTGGAAGATTTTCAGAAAAGCAATAGTGGTAACACGATTTCTGTGATATGGGAATACGTGATGCCCTTCCATGGCAGTAACTTAAATAAAATCTCTTACCTGAAAAACTACTCTCAACGTTTCAAAAGAACATGTTTACTTAAGAAATACTAAGAGAGGAACTTGTAATTTTGTAAGGGAAATTTCCAGCACACACTCCTCCCATGTGTAGTGTGCCCTGGAACACGTTTGCTTACATGGCAGGTCTTTGCACCTCCCTTTACCCCAAAGCTATATCCGGCCCTCGTTTACGAGAATAAATTCACGATAAAAAATTAATAAGCTCCACAAATAGCCGTATATCTAGCACCCGGGGTTGAGACTGTGGTCAGGCGCCCTCCAACCATCGAGAATACGAAATTTATTTTGCTCTAGCCTACAGATAACTTATAATCCACATTTCTCGTCATTTCAATTAACACCCTAATAATTAAATAATTCACAGCAAATTAGCCTTAAAAATTTGGGTTATCACTGAGTATTTTCATACAAACTCCGAATAATGTTAGCACTTTACTTTTAGTTAGTATTTTTTTTAACCGTAAATCCTCTATAAAAAAATTACGAAATTCGAGTTGATGTATGTAACATCATATTCATAGATTTTCTTTGCCATATACATTTTTTTTCATATGGAACATCTACATAAGAATTTCTGTTAACTCACCAGGAGACTGTTGCGCCTGCTTCACAGTTGATTTTTGCATCCCAATCCTCCTACCCCAGGGGGCAAGTGCTTTCTCTAGCCCTCCTTTGCTACACCACTGAGTAAAATCACGCAATTTAACGGCACGATGGTATCTTCACTGCACCCTTACGATCCTTCGACACTTCAAAGATCTTACCTTGTTGACATCATCTTGACCGATATTAAATCCTGATGGAAGACCAAACTCCAGGATCGCCATACCAGACTTTTGTTGGTCGCCAGCATACGTTACACATGTTTGTGTTTTGACTGTATGGTTGTCAGTTTCAATCACTCGAACGATGAGGTTAAAGGATTTAACTTTGGGAGCTTTGTCTACATTATATGTTACACCGACCTGATAAAAAATGACATGGTAGTTCAGTACCATCAACAGGAGAGTATTGAATTGCGGTAGTGTATCTGATTTTCTCTTAAATTCATTTACATTATACTGCTGAATCGTTTTATCGATCTATCAGATTGGTTAAATTAAAACATGTTCTTGCCCTTGGGGTATAAAACCAGAGTATCAGTCGAACACCGATAAAATAGTTGATTGCTTTCCGGAAAAGTGTGCGCAGTTGAAATCTTAACAAACCCGGAGAAATCAATGCGTGCACCATTCCATCACTTATTTTCCAGACGTTTTGATATATGAAATTCGAGTTACTAAGGCTGAATTTTGTTTTTTCCGTTTTCGTATTTCTTTTTTTTGTTTTCTACAGAATTCAGTTATTTAGAAGCCGATTCTTGATCTTTTCTTTTTTTTATGTTTCTCAAGTAACAAAGAATTAAAAAAGGTCGAAAAACCACTTCAATCTTTGCTTTGTACATGATCTCAAAATAAAATGGCCTTTTGAAATACAGCCAAGGAAGCGATTAGCCCTTGTAAGGTCAGAAAACTTGATTTGGCAAAGTAAAACTAAGTTATGGCGAACATCATGGGATGAATCAATGCAACTTTTATTTTTACAGGGGAATATACCGTCAGCTTACATTAAAATAAAATAGCTATCAATGGCAACCCTGTGTTAAATATCCTACATTACTAAATTAAATTACAAAAGAGCTAACAAAAAACAATTAAGTAATACTTAAAAAACAAGTAGGAGTTAAATGGCTTCAAAACCGAACCCCTCAACACGCCAATTTACGAAGAAACTTTGAAATTTAAACTAAAGTTTTCTGAGCCTTGAAAATTCGACGAGAAAAACGAGCGTGTGCTTATCACTTATAAAAATACAACTCGGCCATGATTTTCCTTTGTATTTTCCTCATGAATTATTCGGGTTTTGAATCATGTATAAAATTTAGATAATGTATGAACAATTAGAAAGATTAAAAGCATTAAAAATTTTACAACCACCACGAAAAAGAGCTATCTTTCGTAGGTAATCTAGTTTTTGTAGACCTTTTGTTCAATCCTTTCGTTTTAATCTCCACTGACAGGGAAAATGATATCTGCCCGAACTTCGTCGCGTTGTATATTCATCCATGGGTCGTCCATTAATTTCAGTTTAAATCACACAGTTGTTGCTGTTGTTGACGTTCAGAGTAACCGCAAAACAGTGCACCACATAGCCTAAGGTACTGTGACATGTGCGCACCCGAGGGGCGCATCACTCCACGAAAAGGTATATGAGATTGTGTTATTTCAAAAATCCCAAAATTTTTCCAGTGATTGTGGAATTTTTTCTAAGATTTTCAGGAATTTCAGTGAAAATTTTTCGAGACTTAATGTCAAGGATTTCATAGAATTTTAGAGAGTTTCTTAAGTTTGTCAAGATTTTTAAAGATTTTCAAGAGCTGAGTTTTCAGATATTTTTTGGATTTTGAGATTTTTAATGGAGATTTCGGGATTCTTTTAAAACGCCAGGATTTTCTAAAGAATTCAGGAATTTTTCCGATCTTTTTGAGAATTTTCCATAATTTTGAGAAATTGAATATCAAGCATTTGCGGGATTTTGAGGAATTTCCTAAGATTTTCAATAATATTTAAGACAGCCGTTTTATTGTGGGATTACAATAAAAACAAAGATTGATGTGGTTGTTCGATTTCAGTCAATTAGTTCTCACCTGAGAAATTAAAAACAAGAACCGGGTTCTTAATTTGAAATATGTTCAAATAAAAAACGAAGTTCGGTCATAATTCGAATTTTGTTTTTCAAAATGTCGAGAAAATGAATGGTGGAATCGTACACCTTTTAAAAATCGCACTAAAATGATAGTTTACAGATGACAGTTAACGCATTTTGAAAATAATACACATTCAAATAACTGCTCCACAAAACTTCGACTTTTTAACTCTATCCGGTCCTAGCCCTCAAATATCCAAATTAAGTTTCTTTGAATCAGCATGAAAAGTAGCTTTTGGCGCGCGTATTATGTTACGAACTTTAGCGAAAATTTGAAACTGTTATATCAATTTCCCAGGAGTAAATACTGAATTCTTCATGTCGATATGTTTTTATCAGGCGCTGTTCACAGGCTAGTCAAAGGTCTACTGTCATCAATCTGTGGTTTCTTTCAGTGATACAGTAAAATTTACGGAAACATCGTCAACGTTTCGTTTAACCACTAGAATCTTTCAATCTGTGCATTCTTTCAAAGAATAGTGTATATAAACTGAACCTCACTGTCTAACACTGTCACCGTTCAAATTTATTTAAGCTCTCCAGCCTATCAATCCTGATTTTCTTCATGATAAATTCAAGCACGGCGATTCAAACTTGTTATCTAAAATCATCAACGTTACAATTTACCTTAAATCTCTATAGTATCGCCATAACGATCGGAACTAAAACTAGAGTTTATGTTAACTCCAGGTAAGCAACTGGAGGATTAACTGGTTGGCTTACGTCGAACACAAATGTTTGACACGTACTGGAACTAGGACTAAAAAAGTATCCCCCCATCCCACAACTGACTGTAATGATTGAATGAAAGTCAGCGTCCAGTTGGCACCACCTCTCTGTTCTGTTTTATTTATGATGTCTATGTATTACAACGATCACTAAAACGTTTTACGAAACAGAACATTGAGTCGTCTCGTTTCTAAGCAGCATACCTGAAACATGCCTATTCCTTGACCACTTCCCGATATTAGAATCCTACCATGAACCGTTGGAAGCTAAAAGAAACAGTAAATAAAAAATTACTAAAATTCTCCAGAAAAAATCAACAAGCACGAGTTTACACTCCCACAATTATCTCAAATCAACAGATTAATGAATACTTTGCATGCAGGTAAACCGGCAGACGTATGCACCAACGAACACGAAGGAAAATGTAAGTACCACAGAGGCACGTGTGCCCCTTCGAGTCCCATTACCTCTATCGTTTGTAACACAACCATATTATTCCGGTCCACGTGAAACGATTTTGAAAAACTGAGATCAGCTGACAGTTTCACATTAACAGTGAAATTGGGGTCACGTAAGAAGATGAGTGGCGCAAATTCAGAGAGGGCCTGGAGACCGATGACGGTATCCTGTCAACAGAACGAATAGAAAATGAAGAGAATTGTACCTGGAACATTATTTATAAAATTAATGCATTTTCAAATCGAGCAGCAATACAACATCACATAACACTACACTTTGCCATTCGGAACTGAGTTTATCGTGCATTATATCAGCGCTGTGCATTATATCACTGCATTGTGATATAGTGCACATCACCGCTCTGCTTTTCTTTCTTTTGCACTAGTGGTGATATTGGCTGTATATTACAGCGATATTTTGAGATATGCCGTGTGGTATTGTACTGTGCTAAGCTGCATTTTGCTTGGGTATGATGTGATGTAAACTGTACTGTATTGCGCATTACTCTGCAGTGCTATACTGCACTGGATACGCTGAGGTATCATTATCCGCCACTTCAACACTTTTTATGTGCGCTTGAATCAACCAATCAAACCTCGTGCAAGAGCAATTATTCCGTTATATCAGAAACACAAGAACGAGGCGCAAAAGGCCGATAAATTTTGTCGACTATAACAACTTGTAAATTTGCCAGTACTTATGAGTAGGGTGAAATAGTACACATAAGTACCTGAGTGGATGAATATCCACCAAGGGAATTTCTTTGCTGTGCAAGCCAGCGAGCTATTGGTAAACCATTCCGTTTTTCACGCCTATGGGCGTACACCAATAATGCATATGATGTTATTTCTATATCGGCTGATCTCGGTCTGTAATATGGTCTGAACCACGGTTGTCCATTTTTCTTCTCGAAAGCGTCCGTCCAGTGTAAGGTTCCCCCTACAAAGCAACGAATGCATTTAAATTGTTGATTGGGAATCAGATAGGAATGGCATTAGCACCATTTTTTAACACATTAAAAAAGGTTTGAGCTAACTTCAATTGTGACATGGTAGAACTGCAAAAATTGTCCCACAATCCTTTACCTTCTCTAACAGCATTTTTCATAAGTTTGACCAACACAGTTTCTTTCAACGGGTCATTGGCCAACTCCATGGCATAAGCTGTTACTGCCAACGTGTACGAATCAGTAATATTATTCAAGCTGCTTTTCAGAAATCGGACGGCATTGTTAATTCCTTGCAGAACATTCTACATAAAATTAGGAGGTTTTCAACAATTCTTCCAGGCTGATCACTGTATATAAACCATCAGAGCAGTTACTGCAGTACTGGAATGAAAAAGCTACTCAGGGACGGTGGGGCTTGGTTTCACGTAGGGGCTGCTAATCCAAAAAATAATAGATCCCCAAACATTCAATAAAAATAAAGATTCTAAATAACAATTAAAAGAAGATAGAGGTTCTAAAAACCAGTTAAAACTATAAAGGTTTTAAAAAACAATTAAAAAGTTTTTCATGGAAAAAAGTGGGGATAATTAGGGCTCCCCAGCCCCCCCGGCTCCACCGTCTCTGCTACTGCATTCACTTACGATACGTTTGTCCCTATACTCCATTAAGGAAACGAGGACATATGCGGTCAAAGCCTCAGGATTGTCAGACTTTAGACCACCCTATAAAAGAGGAAAGAAATTATTTATCTGAGCTTAAGTTATCTCAACGTAACTAATGGCTACACACAGGGCGAGCTTTGTAAATCCATACATTTTGAACGCGAATATTCTTTGAATACAAATGCGTATATAAAACTATATTCATCAGCTTTTCTCGTGATAATAGCTATTTAAGTTAAGAAAATCGAAGATAAAATTCATGTAAATCAGGACGATGTTGTATGCGATTTCTTCTGTACTTTTATCATGAATTTTAAATGAGTATCTAGATTTGCAATAAAGTCAATAGCATCATCTAAAGATTAGTCGTCTTTTTCTGGAATTATATTTTAACTGGTCAGATTTTTCACTTTGAGGAATACCCTTCAGACTTTGATGAATCGTTTTCTGTACACTTAAAAATGATTCCGTGAAGAGCTTCACGCACAGGCCTTATGTATCAAAGTTATTACGATAGATTTAATAATTGTAAGATTTAACTAATTCAGTGGTTAGTCTGGAGGCAGTCATAACTCTCTCCTGTTGGAGATGCTTTCCCTTGAGAAGTAAAACCGTTTCACTAACCTGAAGATAACTACTGACGGTACCAGTCTCCTTAAATGATCCATCTTCCTGTTGTCGTGACAATATAAAGACAACACTCTTATATAGGGTCTCAGGGTCGATATAAATGTACGATTTTGCTCGGGAAAATGACTTCACGACAAATGCTGTGAGCCTGAAATAGAAATTAAAGTAAAGCTAATCGACGCAAACAGTGCAAACATGAAGTGCTCCTTTCACTAAGTAGACGAACAAAACTTACCACAGGCTACCCGGTCTTTTCCTACCATATTTTTCACCGAATGCGCTGTAAGAACCATCTTTGTGTTGGTAGGTTAACTCGCGTTGGTATCCTGCCAGGAAAATAAATTTCATGAGAACTTATGTTATCAGGAAAACAAAGACTCTTTCGTTAAGGCGAGAAAATAAATGATAGACAGACAGAGATAGAAGTGTATGTATTGATACACTTGACCAAGGATTTCCAACAACCAAGTTTTAAAACTATTTACATATCTCCTCACAATAAAACTTTAAAAACTTAACTTTATTACAAGTCAAGTGCATACATAATACATTAAGAGGGGTTTTTGGCGTATAAATTAGATTTGTTTATTCCTTGAGAACTTAATGTGAGAGATTTTTTTGTAATTTTAATGGAACACTTCAATATGAATAGAACTCTTCGACTGTATTTGGATTCGTATATTGATAAAGGGGCTGGCCCTGAAATATAGTAGTTTAAATAAAGTTTTATTTTGATATAATTGTATTCGGTAAATATTGTATTCGGTACTAAACCACCGTTATCGCGATGCAATTGAGCGGGGGCACCATTGAGATGCCACGCCTCCAACAACGTCTTCGATGGTGAAGTGGACTAGTGGCAATGATTTGGGAATTTTCCCATACGATCATTTGGTTGGCTTAACACGCGTGCTCCCACAAAGCATAATTTTCTTTTCTTGAGAAGAAAATTGCCTATTGGTGATGTTTTAAGCGCGTTCCAAACTGACATTTAATCTGGTCGATGTACTCCTAGTCAAAAATAAATCTTTTCTCTGACGTCAGTTTGAAAAGTGCTTAAAAGGGCACCAAAAGGCAATTCACTTCTCAAATCGTTAGCCAGAGTAAAATTAAATGTTGCCATTTGGCAACAGTGCCCGGTAAAGGGTTAAGGTGATAGTTAACCCTTTATCGGGAAGGTTTCCAAGAGGCCTCCCCCTGACGAGTAAAATCGTCTGGCGTTAGCCAGAGTAAATTTAATATGCTGCCATTTGGCAAGAGTGCCCGGTAAAAGGTTAAAAGATAACGTAATCAATGGTTCTCTAAGGATATAAACAGAGACCTCATGCTCAGATCGATCACCCCAGATGAAGACACTAGACAGGCGAGTCAAAATGTTGGGTCGTGAACGGTAGTTTTGTAAGCTAGGTTCAAAACTTTTAAGCCAGAGTAGAATAAAATCATGTCTGACTTCGAAGATATGTTGTTCAACATAACTAACGAATAAATTGACGTAACTAGGGCTCATCGTCCCATAGTTCCCGCTAAACCATCAATCTGTCGATAATGTAGATCATCAAAAGAAAAAATACTGAGGGTAAGCGCTAGTTTTGTCAAGCGAAGTAATGAGGCAGTGGGCGGTTCTAAAACTGTGCGTTGGTCAAAGAAAACTTCAAAGTTTGAAGGTCATCGCAATTGTGCTCGCCCGTCTAACTACAATAAAATCAAACAATTTAGTTCACCTAACGTCATGAAGTGTATGGATGTATCCTTTATACTTGATGTCAGCTGGCCAACGGTCTCCAAATACGCCCGGATAAACATACTTGGCGCAAAATTAATCATGTTTTGCTCTCCACAGCCGTACGGCATTTTGAGCAACTTTTCAATTCCACTGATAGAAGAACCCATGATATCCCCTAAACACAAGCAAATGAATGGTCAGTGGAGTAAAACGATATGTTTAAAATTTACTTCTTGAAAAGAATATAAAATGATAAACTAGCAGCCGCTGCATACAAGGTGCTTTTGTGAAGAGAGTGTGTAATAAAGGCGTTCAAGGACAATGCCAACCCACCTATAGTAGATATCATGGCTTTTGCAGAACTTTTTATGACATTTGCGGGCAGTTCTAGTTCCAATTCCTTGTTTAGTGTTGATGCTGTAGTAGAAAATAAAAATTTCTATTAAACAACTGACTCTAAAAACAAATTATGCCTATATAAGAACACCGTTGAAAAACTTACACGTATTTAAGTCCAATAGGATACTGTAAGAGTAATCTTGCTCAATACCTTCAGGCTGAACAAAACAGATAATAAACAAACTCTCTTAGTCATGAATGGCGGAAATTTATCAAGCAACAACCGCCATAATGTTTATACGATTTGATGAAAGCGGAATTTTTTTCTGTGTAACAGTAAGCTGTATAATTGTATAGACTCTAATTATAATGTTCTCTGAGTTTCTTCAGACAACAACTCTAACATAGGGTTCACGACCTCGAGAAAAACGAACCTAAAAATACGTTACATAAGGCATACACGTTGCGTTAGTAGTCAGCAGTTGCCGACATTTACGCGATACAGTCCATATCGATGTCACAAACCTCGACCAGAAGGTTTTTTCGAACGGCGTCCGCTGATGTACTGGACTGAGCAGTGATAGTGATTGGAATATTTCCCAGTTTGGTAGGAATAATAGGAAACGAAATTGTTTTTCCACTGTTGGCTAGCACTTTGATGGTGCTAACTATGTCACCTGATGCAGTCTCCCTATTAAATGTGCTGGCACTTCTGTTAATGTTTTGCCAATCTGAAGAACTTTTTAAAGTAACGTAAACCTAGAAGAAAGAATATTTCAGTAACCTGACAATGCGTTATTTTGACCTATTACACGTTTACCAAGAAAAACGACTACCAAGCTAACATATAACCTTGAGATAAGAAAGGCTATTACTGGCATCTCGGTTTTACCTTCATAACTGTGCTCTCGTAATTGAATACAACCACCTTGATTGCCACTTCTTCTCCCCTAATCACGGAGTAAGGTAAATCCATGGACAGGAAAAATGGCTGAAACACTCGAAGCTGGAAAAAAAGAAAAAACGTTTATAGACTAGACCGCTTGACGGCCTAACACAATCGGAGATGGATTAGGCAGTGGGGAGAATGACACTGAAGAAGAAATGAAAACCAGGACAAAAAGAGGAAGAGAGTCAATGTTGGTCGGCAGAAATCAAAGAACTGTTCAAGAATGTACAATTGAACGGGAAAAATAAGAAGAGGAGGTTAGTGGGGTGAGAATATGAGAGGAAGAAAGGAAGGAAGGAAGGAGGGAAAGAGGAAATGAGAGTAGACATGTAAAAATAAATTAAAAAGAAAGGATAGGTGATATCATCGTTTGTCTATTCTGTCACCTGTGGTTTTTCATAAGCGACTCCGAAGCCAGTCACATTAGATACAGCGAATCCACTGAGGACCCATGAAGTAATCGTGTCAGGAGATTTTGTTGATACTTGGGCATGTCCAAGTGAACTGGAAGAGAAATACAGATATAACTATATTGGTACGAGAGACAGACGTCTACAAGTCGAGAGAAGTTTTATTTTTTCCACGTACTCTGAAGTCCCGAATAATAGTATAGAGCGGAATAATGGAACAGGGTGGATAACACTTCCAAAATTAATAATAGTATAGGGCGAAATAATAGTACAGAGTGGAAAAATCTCAAAAAGTCAATAATAGTATAGGATGGAATAATAGTACAGCGTGGAAACGTTTTTGTTCAAGGCTGTATTTATCATATTTCAACGAAAAAGGATCTATCATGGCGGCCACCAAGTGTCGTGGCGAAGGGCAATTCCAAACGAGTCTCACTGACCACGTACCAATGCATGCTCATCCATCTGATCTCATGCAACCGTGTGGGCTCTGGGAGCAAGAATGGCTGAAACTGCTGTTGTCGCTGAAAAATATTGGCTCCGTTCTACCGCAATTTTACGAAAATACAAGAGTTTTCTCGTTTTCTTTTTCATACAAAACGGCTGCTGATCAAAAGGCTAGATTTAAATAATCGTACAGGCCCGAGTAAGGCTCGTATAGAGTGGAAAATGTTGAAAATTAATAATCGTACAGACCCGAAATATGTTGTATAGAGTGGAAAATTTCCTCGAAAATAATAATACATAGGATTATTCGGGATTTCAGAGTAGGTGTATGGTACCCAATTAAAAAATGCTTAGCAAGCTAATCGGGGGGAAATAAAAAATATGGTTTGGGATATACTAAATTTCGTTATTCCCATGACATGATAAGCTTTAAAGGTTGGCCAAGCGATTAAAGAGTTGAATGACAATTTTGATTTAATCTAAGATGTCTATTGTAACACCGTGTACTCGACTGAAGTCATCATGTTTACCGTCCAGTCATATACTCCCGGACTAAATGTCATGCAATCTCGATGTTACGCAAAGTAGTTAAATGTCACCAAGTATAAAAGGCCAATGGGAAAAAAGTCTTGAGGTTTCATTATACACGTAAGCGTAGAAAACTAAGGCTTTCAATCCAGGTAATTTGGGAATGTCGACCTCTTCAACTGGTGAATAAATACGTATTCCTTCCTACCCCTTTCTGTATAATCTTATGATTAACGCAGATACATGCGTTAAGTAGACCACTATGAAAACAATAATACATACAAGAAATTGAAGAAAATGCAGCAATACCGTACTTTGTCTCAACGTTTTTCCATAGCCAAGTTTCAGGAAAAAACGAACGAACTTTCTCCACATTTGCTAACTTTGGAGCGAGACGTGCACCTGTTTTTGAAATTTTAGTTCGAACTAAAAATAAAATATATATATTTTAATGTTTTTTACCTCCACGATCTTACAGTATATATAATCATGTGTTCTTTACGTCATCTGTAGCAAAGTATATAATTTATTTAATCATATTGAATAAGATCTTTGCGCCGTATATTTATACCGGTTGATATAACAACCCCAACCTCTGACACAGAAACGATATGCTGAAAAACATGCAAAACTCACTCTCTGAATCAAAAAGATTGAAAATTCCAATCGTGGAAATTATTGATCTTTTTAAAATCTTAATTATTCATTTTTTGGCGGGAAATACAGATCCTGGTATGGACTACTTATGCTAGGAACAATGGCAGTGGCGAACATATCACACGAGATGACTGATAAGATTTAACTCAGTACATTGAATGTTTTAAGGTGGTAGACTAACCGTAAAAAAAATTTCTCACTAAAAATTTGATAAAACGTTTTTTAACTTGGTAAATATATGTAGTTTAAGAAAACGAATTGTTTTTTATCTTGTTGGGTGCGGATATCAGGGAATTTTTCCGTTTTTGTGGTGCTGGTATAAATTTTAAAACGTTTCCACGGCAAGCAAAATATTACATTTTAAATTCGATTGTTTCAGGTTCATCTGGTATTAAAGACGCAGTTTCAAGCCTCCTTGTTATTTTCATATTTTTACGCTATCTTCACTAAATTAAATGTTTAATGCCGTTTTTCTCAAAACACACGTCACTAAGCTTGGAACGGTTGTAACGAGAGATGGTTTTGAGATGGTTTTTCAAATCATTGTCTGTGCAGCCAATGTTTGCTATTTAATTTGTTAAGCAGAAATTGTCAAATATGTAAGTGAAAATTAGACAATATTAGGCCAAAGTATTCGCTTTAAAAAACATACAAAGTCAAATTGCTCAGTAAGCTTTGACAGAATGGTCATTGTATTATCGTATTCCATAGGAATTGCATGAATTCGAGCCCCACAAAAGATGGTAGAATTGTTCCGGTAAACCTATGTACCGGACTTTAAAGTTAATAAGTATCTTCTTATATTTATTTATACATAATATGTATATCAGCAGAATAGATATTTTTGGGGTCTCCAAAAACTAAGCTTTCACAAAATATAGTTTTTCATATCTATGTATTGTGTTATTTTTTTTTGGTAATTTGTTTTGCAATTTGTGCAATTATCGGATAGTCTACCACCTTAAGCCTGGGCCCGGTTGTTCGAAAGGCGATTATGTTAATCCAGGATTAGTGAAAACTTTGTGGATGAAATACACCTGATGTAGGAAAGGATGTTTAAAGTTTTCTGTTTAGATATTATTCAAATATAGAAAGGTTATCTCCTACTTCAACTTAAATTACTAAGCAGAACATACCAAACAAAACAGCCGATTAAATTTTGACCCCGGATTAGCGGTAATCGTCCTTTGAACAACTGACCCTGATCTACACGAGTCGATTACAGCAAAAGATTATCGCTCCTAGTGTGCACAATTTAGTCAAAAGAGTCTTCTGGAGGTACTGAAACATTCGTGAACGAATACCAACCAGTAATTGTGCTGTTAAGAGTTAATGCATACATCTGGGTGATCGAAGCACTATATCTACCAAGGAGAAGAATGAGAGAGGTCGAGTGGTTGGACTCGAACTGACTACTACAGTCAGACGTGATTCGCCAGGGCAGACCAAACCGAGTAATTCAACAATCTAACCAGGTCCTTGCGCAACTTTCCACCTAGTGGCTGTTGGAACTGCCTCAGTCCAGTGGGTATAGAAACCTATGCAAGACAATTTCCAAGACTTGGTTGGTGATACAAGAAACAGTGCTATCCACCACACGAGCGAAATTTGTGGAGCAACAAAGACTATCCTTACGGCCATCAACAAGGCCAATCACTGTCCATGCTAAACTATACCTGACTGCTACCTTCTCTCCTCCTTCTCTCCTCCCGCTCTGTACTCCAGTGATAAGAACAAGCCAGGTTTCTCGTGAAGTTTCTCTGCAATTGCCAACTTTTGTAATTCAATACCTTAAAAATGAGGCCAGGTTTTAATGTCTCCTCTTTTAGCAATACAGCTCTCCGAAATAGGCATCTGCTTCACCGTTCTAACATTCGACAACTCTACCGACGTTTTTTCATCCATAGACGTCACCACAATATCTACTAATTGACTCTCTACTTTAGTCGATCTCGTCATTCCTGATAACTTAAAGTCCAACCTGCGACCATAAACACCAAGCTTCTTCTGCAATCGTTCATGGCAAAGAGTTATCTCAGATCCGCTCTCTAACAGAGCATGTCTCAATTGCTGGTTGATTACTTCCCCTTGCTCGAATCTTCACAGGAACAACACTTAGGCAGACTCTCTCGCCGGTCCCAGTTGCCTCAATTATTCTCTCTTGGTTTGTTGTTGCTTCAGTTGTACCACTCTCTGTGGTAGTACCCTCTGTCTCTTGACTCCCTTTGATTCGCTTTGTCTCCCTTTTTAACAGGCTCATTTCGAGGCTGGTGCAACAATGTGTTATGCTCCTTATTACATCCTTCCTTCTGACACTTAAAATGAGTCTTAGGGCATGTTCTTGCATAATGGCCACTGCTTAGACATTTTATACACAAACTACATTCCTGAACCTTCTTCCTTTTATCTTGGTAGGATAAGTTCTTAAGTTTGTCACATCTCCAAACTCTGTGCTGGCTGAGGCATGCTGGACATCTTGTCATTGTGCTGTTCGCTCCACGTGAATATCCTTCTTTACCATTCTGACGCATGTGAATTCCCGTAGCAGACGACGTCTCAAGGGGGCGATCTTCCATGTGCTTCCTTGCCCTTCCATTTCTCCTTTTCCTTCAGAGTAATTGTACTCAGATCTTCTCCAAATTCATTGTTCACCAATGTGGCTCTCCTTTTCACAAATCGAAGAAAGTCTTCAAACTTTGGCCTAGATCCAGACTCGATAATCGTTCCTGCGCATTCAGTCCACTTCACTCTCACGTACACTGGAAGCTTTTGGTTCAACTCTCGTAGAGTGTTAACATGATTTAACTCATTCATATACTCCGGTCCCATGCCTGTCAGGGTCCTATTGCAACCTCGAGATGTCTGGCAAACTCCAGTAAACTTGGTGCATCTGCCTGCTTCAGAAGTGGTAAGTTCTCCAATTTCTTGACATGTGCCTTTGCTATAATATGTGGTTTCCCGAAATTCTCACGCAAAGTCTTCTTTGCAACGTGATAACCTTCCACGGGTAGGTTCACACAGCTCTCAATTGCTTCAAGTGCCTTGCCAGAACAATGTTGAATCAGGAGTTGCAATCTTCTGGAATTATCAGAATTGTCCTTCTCTATACATGTCTCAAAATTATGCATGAACGACACATAATTTATTGGATCCCCATCAAAGTGCACATACTTTATCTTGGACATGGGAACAACTTGATGAAGCGCTCGAACCATCTCTTCTCCACCATCTATGTTCCTCGACACAGACTCCCTTGTTTGGCGTTCAGACCAATATGGTTCAGCAACTTGAGACCATGGTGATTGAGTTAAACATGGCTTCCACCTTTGGTTATCTTATGACTGTGGAGTGTGCAATGGTACTGTAGCTTGTTGTAGCAGACTCACTCTCGGATTCGCCATTGACGTTTTGAAGTTCTCAGTTTCTATATCTGCTGTTGCTTGTACTGTCAACCCCAAATCCTCATTTATTAAAGGGACATTTGTCTGAAGATACGGTGGCGCAGTTGATTGAGCAGTATTAAATCCTGGATACAATGCAGATGACATTGGTCGCCGTGGAGATTGTTCGGTAACACGAGGGGTGTCCTCATTTGACCTTGCAAAACTATTCACTCCCTCCTGTGGCTGCGACTCAGGCATTACAAATGAAACTTAAGGTTGACGTTTATTAGATGCAGTTACTGTTATTAATGATTGAGTTTTGGGTGGCTGGTATACCTTCTTGTGAGTTTCATCAGCACAACCGACTCCTTCAGGTATTGATGATAATGGAATGGCAGTGGTGGTTGTCGGAATGGAAGTTTTCACTACAACAGCTCCACCAGTTTCTTGCAGAATAGCTAATTGCTCTAAGGTTAAATGTTCTCCTGAAGGTGGGTGAACTGAAGAATCTCTGGTCACGCCATTGTGTAACATACATATCGACTGTAGTTTCGATAATCCGAACTGCATGTGTTTTTCCACATCAGTGTCATGGTATTCTGAGTTATCAGCTCCACCATCCTCATCGAGTGGCTCATAAACATTAAGGCTTATTTCTGCTCTCTATTCTTCCATTCGTGCTTCCATTATTTCTTTCTCGTAATTTAACTCTGCAATTCTTCTTTCTAGTTCATGTTGTTTCACTAACTTGTTCACCTTTAGCTGTGCGAGAGCCAACTTTTATTTCTTTCTCGGTACTGTTGATGACATTCCACTAGAACAAATTGACTCACTTCCACGACTTCTTCTGGTTTTACTTGAGAGAGAACTAACATCCTCTCCCCTTTTCCTTGTCTCAAGCTTTGATTTTCTGCACCAACACTCAATTTCACCATCAAAATGTACGTTTCTTGACATCTGTTCCTCGTAGCTAACACATGCTTTCTCTTTATCTTCTTTAGAAGTAAGCAATTCAAGATACTTTCATGAATTATGAGTTTTGCAGTTTGATACTGTTAAAGTCTTAGGAAATTTTTGCTGATCAAACTGTAGAATGCCAAGG
>JBAHVQ010000147.1:41802-79330 GCA_036872915.1 Nanipora kamurai
CTATAACAATCACAACGCTTAATTAAGCGCAGTTCATTTCGGCTACCCACATGTACGCTCTGCGTACCTATTTTTTGGCGTATTGAGTCATTCATTTAGTTGTGCACGTGACCAGATCCCTACAAACTGAAAAAAATCATTGCGGGCTCACTACAAACAGCGGTTAAATTTAATGACTAATCTCAAGACATAGAATTCAAAGAACCGAGAACCACATATTGTTTTATTTTTTCTGTATTTTACGCTGTTTGAACAGCTTTTCCAGGCATGCCTACAGTTCAAGTCGAACGTGACCAGCTATTTAAGGTTCTTGACAAGGAATATAGTGAGTACTTTGACATAAGAATTGTTAAGTATTTGTCTTAAGTCCTAAGAATAGTTCTTCGTCGTTTACATAGTCGGTAATTCGCCGCAATAACTGATCGATGGTGTCGTGATTTACTGTGTGTTCTTATGGACGTCTTGTATTTATACAACTGGGGGCAGTCCAAACACATACGGACAAAAGAATACACTAACAGTAATGTTATTCGACCTGTTGAACGTCGAAACTTAGAAGTCGACTGCCAGCTGGGGAATAAGTGCAACTGGGATCTATAAGCCTGTTTCTTATAAAAACTTAATAATCGTGAACTTCCTTGTGATGGTTGATCTATCGTACGACATATAATTGCTTGATCATGGTTTCAATAATCGTGGTGATGACATGTTTGTTGTATTTGGTCGTCCAGGTTAATGTAGTCTTGAGAAAGAGTGTTAGTGAAAATGACTGAAGTTTCAACGGTTTTAGCGGCCTTAGAAGTCACTTCTACCAATAGTCTTTCTCAAGACTACACGAACCTGGACGATCAACTTCCACAAACATGTCACGATTCTCCCAGGTTCGAACCATTTACTTCAATTGTGGTAATCATAATGAATTAATGATTATGGAAGCCATGGAGCTGGAAAGGGGAAAGTAGACTCTAGGTCTGTCACAAGTATTAAAACCATGATAAGACCGTCATATGACTATTCTATGACTGTTATAATTGTATGAGAAGTAGGAATAACATCACTATTGATTGGTAGAGAGAGTGTTATCACCATAAATATGAGTATTGATAGAGTTACTGTAGGTTTTTGTTGGCATTAGGCAATAAGCTTAGGGTTAGCATCAGTACTTAGAATTAGGGTTAGGATTATGATTGGGGTTAGGGATTGCAAACTCACTGTACAATAAAGAGTAAGATTTGGGGTATTGCAACTTATGGTATAATGTTCCCTGCTTGCTGACTGGGGTGAAAATATGGGAACTTTGGATTTTGGATCATCCACACAGCTTGAAGAAACAGCCTGTATGCCCTGAGAATCAGGTATGACTTTGCAGCCAACCATAGCAACAATGCCTTGCTTAGCCAGCCTATATACTCCTTCCTGATTATGTACATATATATTGTTGTTTTCTTTCTTTAAATGCTACAAGTAATTATGTCCATTATATTAAACTATGTTGTAGCTGATGAAGAGTTTGACGAACTTTGCTTTGAGTTTGGAATAGAGCTTGATGAAGTGGTTTGTAAATTGTTATGTATGTTAAATTAGCACTTATAATACTGTGAATTGTTTAGTAGCTATACTAGTATTGTGCACATGGTTTTGTTACACATCAACAATTTTTATTGGTTCATTATCACAATCTGAACTCAGCAGCTGATCTATTTAACAACCTGACCAATTCCATGTTCTGATCTTTGAACAGACTTCTAGTTTAGCTAATGTAAACTGAAAAATTCAACAAATTTGCCCTGCAGTTTTGGTTTTTTTACTATGACCCGTTGCTGGAGTCACCTCTTAGTTAAGAAGTAACATCATCTGGTGTTAACTGCTGTGAAGCCTGATGCCAATAGTACTTGTTAATTAACTTTGTAGTTTAGGATCTAAATATGTAAGCTTGGTATTGACAAAAATGCTGTAATAATTATTTAAAGTACATTTAGAACTTGGAATCACCTGTGTGTGGGCTTGTTAGTGCATAAACTATAGTACCATGCAATAGCCCAAGATGGTAATCTTAGTCCTTTTGGAGAGGGAGACAAACAGATTTAGCTCTTAATTTGATAATGTAATTCTGTCCATGTACTCTCTTGGTAGACCGGATCTCATCAAAAGTATTCATTTGGAAAAAAGTCTAACTATATGTAAATGCTATACACAATGAGCTGTACAATACTTTTGGCCTACATGAATCAAGAGTGTTAAAAACTGGAGTTCCCATAGATATTCCAGACACCCCCTTACAATAGGTGGTAATGTAAATCAAGCTGACTCTTACAGTAAGTATGTTTTGCCTTATTTTTTTCCAGACCTCAGAGAAAGCAATGATCAGCAAAGAACAAGGGAAAGAAAAAGCTGATAGTGCTTCAGATAAAGTGATCTACAAAATTGACGTACCAGCTAACAGGTGCTGTATATACGTTAGCAATTAAAAGATAGTAATACTTTAGAAATCTTTTCGAGAGACAAATAAACTTTATCAAATTTACTGTCATCCATTTGTAACTGGTTAAATGTTTGAGAAAGAAAAACAAAACATCAAAAGTTTAGTCATTTAGTATTGTGGACTGCCACCTTGTAGTCCAAGAGATTCCATAGGCATCAATCTGGACCTTTTCTATACTACCTTTTCCATACTACCTTTTCCATACTACCTTTTCCATACTACCTTTTCTATACTACCTTTTCCATACTACCTTTTCCATACTACCTTTTCTATACTACCTTTTCTGTACTACCTTTTCCATACCACCTTTTCCATACTACATTTTCCATACTACCTTTTCTATACTACCTTTTCTATACTACCTTTTCTATACTACCTTTTAATTCTCACCTTACATGTAGATATGATTTGCTTTGTATCGAAGGACTATCTAGAAGCTTGCTGGTATTCCTTCAAAAGTAAGTACATATTGTAGTACAGACCAAGTCTCTTTTTACATTTACAAGCTACTGAATTGCTGGCCGGTTTTTCATTCACCAATGATTTAAGGTTTCTTGACGCAGGGACTGTTTGATTCAAGCCAACATTGTCCAACATGATCCAACATTATTTTTAAGAGTGGTCAAACGGTGCCAACATCATGTTCTATGTATTTTTGTTATATTTTTTGTATTTTATTATCCTCTAGTAACTGTTAGGTCTAGGTGACTCGGTTGCTGTCATTACGTCTCCTGGAATTCCTTGGTTCCATCTGTTTCGACGGCTATCACAGCATTCTCTAGTATTTGTTGATCTGGTTGGTTTAAAAACGATCACTTCATATATGAATTAAAAAATCGAAAGTTAGCACCGTCACAAGTTATCCAAAAATCTATCTTATGGAAAGGAATTATATGTCATATAGCATAGATTGGTCAGATGAAAACTTACGAAGATATAAATAATTCTGGCTAATGCCATGTGATCTTATTCAGCTACAGTAAGGGCGACATTAATGAGAGAAACTGTTAAATTTAAGGTTGATTCTCTCATGTACAGTACTGTTTGTTTAAATAGGTCCGTACTTTCTGCTGTCTATGTATAGTTTTTGCGCCATAATTTCAGAATCGACCGGTACGCGGTAAAATTTTTTGCTTGTCGTGGTCCTTCTTACCCGCCTGCAGTCAAAAGCCAAAAAACAACTTTTGAACACCTTTATTTTCAACAAAAATCATTATTTCTCCCTCAAAAGTCTTCTCTATTGCTTGGATTTCGTTTGCGATTCCTGGACTACGATCTCCGATACCTTCTGGGTCCATAGCTCGTTTGTGATGTGCAAAATCCGAGTTTAGCCGTCTAATCTGCCAATAGGAACATGGTAAATAGTTCTCTGTTTAGTTCCACTACATTTGTTGCGTTGTCGCTAAGATCGTCGCGTGTTTCATAATGCTCGCCACATTGAGGACATCTTACTGTACCCTTCCTCATACAGCTATTTTACTGTACCTCCTCTTTTAAAACCAACTGAAAACCCTGTTTATGCATTAACCATCTCCTTCCTCACTCATGTTTAGCTGAAGTCTGAGGTTTGTACTGTCCACCTTACATTCTAGGATTTAGATCTGTGAAATGTGAATGTCGTGGTTTCTCGCGGAGATTTTAAGAGCTATATGATAGTGAATTTTGACATGTTCTCTGTCTTATTCTTGATATTTTTCCATTTGAATCAGTACTTTGAACTTTGTTTCCCATAGAATAAAAGCTCCAAGGTATCAGCTATCACAACCTAATGGTCCAATGCAGAGGTTAACAGTGTCAAAGCAGGTAAAGTTTTTCATTTTCACTGCTTACCGCACGTCATTATGAAGATGCTATAAAATTGGAGTGCTGAGTAGGCAATGTTGAACGACGTGTGTAAGGCCAAAGCGTCAAGAAACTCCCGAAAAACTAAATTAAGAGAATGACATCTCGAGCGAAAGCGCTTCGTCGGAGTGAAACGTCAGTTCTCTTAACTTTGGCAGTTGTTCTTTGGAATTACCTAGAAAGCTAGCCAGTGGTACAGTTGTGGGGAGCACGGGGCTACTGATTTGTATACAGACTAGGGTTTTTTAAGTTGTGATAACTTAATTTTAAATATTTTTCATTTTGAAATTTTACACATTATCTTGAATTTTGAAACTAGCATTTTCTTCTTATCATTATCCATATAGACTGCCCAAGTGCGGCCTCATTGTGTAGCTGCAGTCCTGCGAGATGTCACATTGACGCAGGTAATAATTCTTGTAACATTTCTTTGTTCGAAAAATTTCGGTATTTTTTGGCAAGTAGAATTTTCGTAGCACCTTTCAGGAAAGTTTTATTTGTTGACTAAATAACATGATAGCAGGGTCGAAGGTGGTGAATATATTGCCGTAGTTTTTAATGAGAAAAACTGACCTTTTGAGCAAAAATCGTCGATAAGAGTGGGGGAAAATTGCGAGTGAGATTTGAGTGAAAGGTCTGGCAAACAGGTCTTGATTTAAAATAGAATCAGTAGATACTTCAGGAGCCGAACAAACAAATCATTTGTGAAGTCAGGAGTAAAAACATTCAGCTATTTAAAACTTGTGTAGCTGCGTGCAGAAGATTTCAGCTGGTTAAGATAATTTACGAAGTGGTAGCTTTAGTAAACTGCTTGTTTCTCTGCATTCCAGGATGGCTATAATAGTTTTATTGAGTTGCAAGAGAAGCTCCATCAGACTATATGCCGGAAAAGGACATTAGTTGCTATTGGAACGCATGACTTGGATACCATCAAAGGACCCTTCCTGTATGACGCAAGACCTCCTAAGAATATCAAGTTTAAACCCCTTAGTAAGGTATGATATTAATATATCATTCGTCTAAGACCTGTCGTAAAATTGAGGTAATATTTAGTTGTCAAATTTCAAAGCTAAAGGTCTATTCACACTGGACGCGAAATCGTAACGCGACGCGACTTTCCAGTTTTTAAAGGCGAATAAAATTACCCTTGAAATGAACATTTGGAGGTTTTGAACGCACTAGAATCAACAACTTATCCTATCATTATTTTATCAGGCTCATATTTATCAGGGACGAATTTATTCGCTTCCGAAATTACAAAAATTGCATCGCGTTACAGTTTCGCGTCCAGTGTGATTGGACCTTAAATGCCCAAACTTACCGAGCGCGAAGCGGCAAAGCGACGCGATTTTTCTGTTTTCAGAAACACGTAAAAGCGTCCCTGACGTAATCGTTATGAAAATTTGACAAGGACATCATGCTGTGATATGTTTGGCCAGCATAGCATCCAAAATTGCGTTAAAGGGATTATTTTATTCGCTTCAGAAGACTAAAAGATCGCGTCGCTTTGCCGGATCGCGCTTGGTGTGTTCCGACCTCAAGTCTTCAGTACCTACTCCAACTTTTAGCTTTTACTAATTGAGTGACCCTCTAGCCTTAGGGTACGTCCGATTGACCTTATTCCGGAGCAAGAATACTTGGAATAAAACAGAATATCCGAATATATTCTATTCCGGAATAGGTTCAATCGAACACATCTTTGGTATGAGGTGAGTCTTAAAGTGGAGCTCAAACGTTTGACAATCGTTTTGTCGTTTGTTAGTAAATATGCACTTCATATTGGAGGATGTACTCGGTTTATGTTTAACGTTCTGTTGTTTTTGTAGGAAAAAGAATACACAGCCGTTGAACTAATGGAACTGTATAAGGTATATTTTGATCTGGGTAAAATATATGCTTCGGCTTTGCTGACCAAAATGAAAGTAAGTGAAGTTAAAGTATCGTATAATTTTTTCATCTTTTTCAGAGTGATAACAAGCTCAAGCACTATCTTCATATTATTGAAGATAAGCCGTTGTATCCTATCATATACGATAGTAACGGTGTAGTTCTTTCAATGCCGCCAATTATAAACGGTGAGTTTGATTGACGTCCCGGATCAACATTTTTTGAGACTATAAATAAACTAAGTGGAATTTAAACAAATAATCTAGATATGTTTTTATAAACTTACTCTATTTCCCTTATTTACTAAGTTTAAGAGAAAATCAACGAAGAAAATACCAAAAATTAAATATTTGTGCCGATGCGATAAGAACTGCCATGACTGAGTAAAGATTCAGCCAGATCACTATCTACGCATGCGTGCCCAGACACATTTAGTTACCAGGTCCCTGTTAAAAATTACCATCAAGAGCTACCAAGTTTAAATTTGTTAGTTATAATATTGTGCAAAAAGCCCTGTCTTAGCCGAGTATTGCGAGTATTTCCGCGCTACTTTCGAAATTGCAGGGAATATTTCTGTGTTTAAATGTCTAACTGCAACAGCCCAGGCTTAACCATTGTATTGCCTTGTAGCGTGGGTAGACTTTAGTACCTCCAGGAACTTGATACAGAATTTCGTGAATTGCTTTTAAAATATGCTCTTACTCACCTTTGGATGACTGTTAAAAGTTCCCAAAGTGTAGAATAGGTAAACAGAAATCAGTTTTATTATCCAAAACGGGGGGACACTGCAGTGGCAGTGTCTCTAAATGTAACACAGAACTGATGTTTTATAAATAAGTTCTGTGTCAGTCGTAACAGATATGAACTTTACTTTTTTCTAATATTCTTATAAGTCATTAATGAATTGAGAAATAGTCTTGTAGTTGAAGTGGAAGACTTAGATATTCTACAGTACTGATTAACGGTATAATTTTGATGCCAAGGCGATCACTCCAAGATTACATTGGAAACGAAGAATATTTTCATCGAATGCACCGCCACGGATCTGCACAAGGTAATCAGCTTTTTCCTAGGAGGAGGAACCAGGGGGGACCGTATTCGAATGATAAAAATCAAAGCCTAGCACACTCCGCGAGGTAAAGCTATGAACAAGGCGAAGTTTTAATGGATCTTTTAATATAATAATTGGGTTTTAATAGAAAATATTTAGTAGATCTAAAGTTTCGTTGCTAGATCATCTGAGAATAAATAGATTATAAATTATAAATAGATTATAAATAATATGTATGCGTTGAAATTTGTAATCCAGGCATGTTTATGTTTATAATGATGTTCTCCGGATTGTGGTTTTCTAGTACTAGATATATATACAAGGAAAACCTTAATGTAATAGTTGTAAGTAGTAATACTATCCCATGTATATATGCATGTCGGTTTGTAACTAATTCATTCTCTGATGATGTTGCACGTACCAACGAAACGTTAGATTTATTAAATATATTGAACTTTATGTTGTTCATGGCTTTACTTGGCACATTTTGCTACGCTTTGATTTTTATCATCTGAACAGTTTGGTTTTATGGTTATCTGAAAGTCTTTTTCGAGGGTTTTGTGGCTCAGATTTAATTACGAGCCTGCATGGGCACGACTACTGCGTCATGGATACCGATATTTATGTATCGTAGTTTAGGGCACTGGTAACTAGTCTTGAATGTTTCCATTGCAGGCAAAAATTGTCTTGGACAACATCGTCACAATCTTCAGTGTTTACTGTAAAAAGAAATTCTTGTAAGCTATGATATAATAATTAGAGTGCTGGCTGGGCAGTATTGAACGGCTTGTAGATAGTCAAAAGGTTTGGGAAACTGCCGGAACTTAAGAATGCTTAAACTGACGTTTCGAGCGAAGGCCCTTCGTTGGAGTGAATCGTTTCAGCATTAGGTTCCGGCAGTTTCCCAAACCTTTTGACTATCTTGTAAGCTATGTTGGTTGTTGTGGTCATGCGATGGTTATGTCTGAATTTTTAACTGTGCTGTGCTATGCTGTAAAACTTGGTTAAGGACTTACGTTTCACCACGGATTCTGTCATTTTGTAGTGTGGAACCAGTTGAAGTGGTGCAACCAGATGAAACTATCGTTATCTATCCTGTGAGTTAAATACTCATATCACCAAACATTGTTCAAACTAATTATGTGAATAGGATGCTCATAAAATTACCGGACAGTCCGTGCAAAAGTTCAAACTAGCGCATGAGGTCGAAGTTTACAGTGCCGGCCCTGTAAGATGGACCGAGCACATGCTTACCATTAAAAACTCTATACTCGCAAAGATAGCTTTTCTAGGTTTTAAGGTCTTTTAAAATTCAATTTAAGTCGCCGGGTTCACTACCAAGTGACTAGTACACATGCATGGAGGAAGCTGCTATCGTGTATTGTATTGAAGTTTACTTGCATTGACGCTACGTGCATTTCAAACGTGCCCGACAATTAGGTGTTCGTCAAGCAGAAGGAATCAGTCAGCAGCAGACTTTTGACCTTAAAAATCGTTAAACAAGCCTAAGTGACTTTTGTTGCAAGGCGCTTGTTTTCCCTCAACACAAAAGGCAAACTTGAGAAGTGTCTTAGGAGTGCTTGTTTTTGTTGCTTGTTATTCTTTGCATAAGTTGACATACAAAGGGATATTACATAACAACAGCAATCGGCTGCTCTTGTCTTGACAACTGGTAGAATTCTGCTAGTAGCAGACTTCTACTGAGAACATTGCATGAAGGGTTCTCCTCAGGAACTTGCCACGAGAATAGCGCTAAATTTCTCTAACAGTAGAACCTAATTTGCGTTAATTAACGTAGGATATTAACACGTCACGAGATACATGGATTTGTTTATTCCGCCATTGAAACGCTGTATTTATATTATATGACCTCGCATATGGGTAGGTTATACCCTTTGGACTATTTCGAACGTTTTTTTTACTAACACTCTGCATTGGTGTGCAATGGATTATACCAGTTGCTCCCCCCATATCGGACATTTTAGCGCGTCTTTTCCTAACGAAAGAGGATGATGGCGTTATTATATAGATACAAAAACCCTTATTCCCGTCTTATAATGCTTTCCACTCAACGCTATTTTATACGTAATGATGTTGAGGCAAGATCGTAATAATATTGAAACTACATTGTACATAGGAAGTTGTTTAATGAGATACTAACATAATTAGCGGAACTTTTCTTTTGTCTTCTGAGAGGAAAAGAGAGAAAGTAAGCACTCATTTGCTTTTTTCCCCTCTTTGTTTCGATGTAGAAACTGAGTTACAGACATGAGGTACTTTCTGTTGAACAAACAAATCTTAAAGTGGGTATAAAGTAAGTTTTTAAAGTCTGATTTTCGTACAGCCTTTTTGTATTGCTACCCGTTATGAAAATATTTGACGACTAGAAAGTGAATAGAAATAGGCTATTAAGGCCTGCGAATGCATTAAAAGCCAAAAAAATTGTCGATGTTTGCCCATGAGGTAAATTTGATTCTCCTTAAGGTAAATCTAGACGACAATGGGTTAAGAAGAATGACAGGGTGATAACCGCTGCAGGGACCAAATAACGTGCCATGCAGCGGTTTAGTCACTTAAACACGGAACGAGTGCATAAAAGAGAGAATGTCCCCATCTTAGAATTCATTCTAGTGTGTCAGAGGATGGCGAGTTTGCTAACTACAAACATGACTGGAAGTATGACATCAAAACCAAAGCTTTACATTCTTCAATTATCGGCCGCAGGTCAATTTAGAGGCCCGTGAACTACGTAGAAAAGTACTCACTAAGAGAAAGAAGTGAACTACGCATACAAACCATGAATATTTCAAACTCGTGGATAAGATTTATTGTAGTTTATTGTTATTCGTAGTAGGAAATGCAAATGAATTCGGCATCCAACACCAACCAATAAGAGTGTTGCTGTTTTTTTGATTATAGATGACTGAGCTACTCATCCTGTACATATGCACTTGTTCTGTGGTTAAACTCCGCTCCGTTTTGCTCTATTTTTTGTTTTCCACTCCATTGCTGCCCTTCCGTTCACTCTCCCTTCATTCCCCCTTCCCATTCCTTTCATTCCCTTTCCCACCTTTCCTTTCCTGTTACTTCCTTTCCTATCCCTTTATTTCACTTCCTTTCCTTTCACCTTGTGCTTTGGAAAGTTTGTGGTTGTAATTCAAATTCCGCTGGTCAGTTTAGTTTATTGTTTCGATATTGGTAAATTTTGTTCCCAAAGTGTTTCAAAAATATAACCTGACAATTTAAAGGTGTCACGACACGAACATTCGACAAAGATTGGAGTTGAAGGACAAGACAAAGGTTGAGTGAAGGTGATGTTTCGGGTTTATTTCAAACTCTTTGTCAAACCTATCCTGAAGTTACAAGCAAGCCATGATCATATGAGTTTGAAATAAACTCGAAATATCACCTTCATTCGACCTTTGTCTTGTCATTCAACTAGAATCTTGAGCTTACAAGATGAATTTTCGGAATTTGACTTATTTTTTACTTTTTGAAATTGTCGGCTGGCAACGAAGTAAATGTTATCACTATGTTTTGACTAAAAGCCAGACTAATGCTTTTGCCGAACAAACCCACTGCACTCTTGTAACCAGAAATTGCTTTTTTATAGTGAAAGTGCCGAAAATATTGCAAATCTCTTAACGAGAATGTGTCTGGCCAGTGAAGCTTCCGAAGACGGAACATCCATTCGAGTAGAAGTTCCGCCGACGCGAGCTGATATCCTTTTTTCGGAATTTATTAAAATACGTAACAATGTGTACCGCGTGTATATGGAACGGCGTTTACTCGCTTGATATAACTTTCTTTAACTTAGATAACATTGTTTGGTACTACCAGATTTTTTGGAATCGTTCTAGTGTTAATGTAGATTGAAACCAGAATTCGTAGATAACCCTATTAGTAATGGCATGACTGTTGTTAGAAATTCTTAGTTCCTAGAATTCCAGTCAGGAACGTCCCTTCCCGCTCCAGGGTTAATGCAGGTGTAAATCAGAAGTTACACCGATACTAAACTTCCTAGAAGTCTACTCAGGATCATCTTTTACAAATTCGGTGTTAGTACCAGAGGAAACCAAAATTCCTGGAAAAATGTATCAGTTGTGTTCTTCCTAGAGATCCAATGGGAATCATCTCTTGCGGATCCAGGGTTAGAACAGGAAGGAAGCAGTTACCTTATCCATGAATTTGATAACCCTTTCGACTGCAGCACAACTGCTTGTTCTAAAAGCTACCTCATGTCAACATAGGTTCATGCTGGATGCATTACGATTACCTATGAATGCCATAAGTTCGAAATAATCTGACACGTCTTGGGATGTTGGTGGCACAGTGGTGGGACCTTTGTCTCTCATCTCTGGTACTAGGGTTCGATTCTAGCTTTGTGCAGTCTACCTTATGTGAGAAGAGTTGTGTGCAGTATGACTCCACCAGTCAACGCAGGTTTTCCACGGGTAATCCAGTAATGATCAATGAGAGATGGCGCTTCCTAGACCTCCTGAAAGATCAGCTTAATTGAAAGGTTCGTCCTATATATCTAAAGAAACTACACTTTACAGTTGTACTCTGCTTCAATTAAGATCCACGTGTTACCGTTCTTAACCAAAAGAACATGTGATCCATGCGTGTGACATAATGGAAGATGTGGCTATAGCTTATGGCTACAATAATATTCAAGAAACAATACCAAAATCAATGACTATAGCGAACCAGGTAGATATATCTCTGAATTAAATAATCACGAAGCGTCACGTTTCTTTGAATATCGTATTCATGTTGACTGGAAATCTCAACTTGTACTTTTATTAGTTTCCTTTGAACAAACTGTGTGATCTGTTGAAAATAGAAATAACACAAGCAGGGTATACTGAAGCGTTGACCTTTGCTCTGGTGAGTCGTTGATCCATCTTCTTATTCTATTGGTGCCTGCCGCTTTCTTTGGCTTACGTTTTTAATTCACCTTTTTATATTTATGTTTTGGTTTGGCTTTTTAATTCTTTAGTATCCTCATTTGGTCTGCGTATCTCCCTCTAGCCCTCTTCCAACCCAGCTCCGTGTCCGTCCTTAATCACAAGACCGTGTTCGTCCCGTCCCTGACTTTGCTGCCATTACCAGTCACGCCTCGAGTTTGTCCTCATTTCCGATCCAATCTCTGAGCCCGTCCCAGACTCCGTCTCTGTCTCCATTCCGTTTCGTTATGCGACCCCAACTCCCTATCGTCCCTTCTTCCACCTCTGATCCCGCTTTCCGCTCCCTGTTTTTGTTTCCATCTCCTTCGTCTTTCAAATTCCCGTCTCCATCTCCCTCATCATCATTAATTCATTTGTAAGCTTAAGAAACGACGTTTTTCATGGCGATTGCGACTTAAGTGACCGAGTGGAGCTGGGATGGTGGGGTCACCGTATAGAACCTTTTCACGTGACGTCATAGTCGCCATGTTTGTGTTCCTTAACAAAAGAATTTTGACTTTCTTCTTTTCTTGGGTACACCAACATGGCCGACATGACCGTTGTTCTTTGAATCTCAGGGGATTGAGTGAAAACGCTCTATTAAAGGGTTTTCCCGACGAAATACAAAAGTAAAACAACGGAAATTGTCACAGCAAACGATATTGAAGTGTTAAAACAATTGTTTTCTTCTCATGTATAAGGGAGTAAGGACAGGACTTTTTTGTTTGTCAACTTGGTCCTTCATTACTAATCATTTCGTTTTAGTGCTCCAGAGAAGATATATCAGAAAAACTAAACCGTTCTTTTGAATCAACACGAGCTGTGCAAATAGCTAATCCAAAAACACTTGAATTCCAGGTATGACTGTTTGTCCTCTTTTACGAGAATTTATTCTTCTTCCCAAGCCCTCGCTCTCACCCACGCCCATACCCTCTCCCAAGACTCCCTACAGTATGCCCTCACCTCATTCCCTCGCTGTCACCTTTGCCTTTACCCCAACCCTTGCCTCAGCTCGCCCCCCCCCCATAGTCGTCATAGCCGTCCCCTTTACACTCCTCTCTTTCGTCCGCCCTTCCGCCCGTCATCTTTCGCCTTCGCCTTCGCCCTTGACCTTCACCACGTCCCCCAACCTCGCCTAAGCCCGAACTCCGGTCTTCCTGTCGCTGTTGTCCTCGTCGTTCTTGATTTTTACGTAATATATCTTACACGAGAAGGAGTGTTTCAGCAGGATATCCAAACATTGAGAAGTTTGTTAAACCGAGGAGATAGCCGACGCGTTTGACAAACTTCGAGGTGTAAAGATACCTGATGAAACGCAACTTTCGAATGTATGCTATTGCATCTCAAAAAAATCCGTATTTGAAGAGAAAATCGAGGCGAAAACGTGCTTAATTTATGTAAAAATCGTTCTCGGATATCCAAACCACGTCTCGGTAGTGATTTCTTTTGTGTTTTTCTCATAAATTATTAATGAATTTGAGATCTTTATGTATTTACCTGCTTAGGTCGTTAGAACAACTTTGTTGCCAGGAGTTCTTAAGACCGTTAGTGCTAACAGGAAGATGCCTTTGCCATTAAAATTATTTGAAATATCAGATGTAGTCTTAAAGGACAATGAAAAAGGTGAGTCTTTCAGCTCTTAAAACATCAGAGGGAGAGCAAAAGCTACGTGAAGTTACAATATCAGCTCACTAAAAGTTATTTAACTCAGTATTTTCGTGAAAGGACTTTATAAGTGCTGTCGAACGAATTTTGGACTTTTTCCCCTTATGATTTATTAGTATAAATAGCATAACCTGTCATGTAATTACTTGAATTACTTTAAGAAGGGGCTAATCTCGAAATGAAAGATTTATGTAGTCGTTTTGAAAACCATTACTTGAAATTTTCAGTGTTAAAAAATTTATTTGCATTTAAGTTTCGACTAGTTTTTAACAAGCAGGTTTAATGATAGACCTGATTTTGGCCATTGCCAATATTCGTTCTGTACCTTTGATATTGCGAGTTGTCCAATACGTTTTTGTGTGGTTTTGGTAAAGCAAAATATCCACCAGCTAGGCTATCAAAATGTTAATCTTTGTCTTCCTGTTGTCTTAACCCAGATGTTGGCGCAAGAAATCACCGACGATTGTGCGCAGTAAACTACAACAAAACGCCTGGATTTGAGGTAAGGTTTTTTTTTAAAAGAAAATCGAAACTTCTTTATATCGTTATATCATAGCATACCGACATTAAATTCGTTGAAGCGCGTAGTTCTATTACATTATTTCATTCATGGATTCTGTTTTAATCTCACGGCCCTAACTCTTGCATGCTTGTCTTGTTAATTTAACTACAGGCGGGAAGACAACACTTTACATTGTCTTCAGCTGCAACTGACTGCCATTCAAACTTAATTTTCAAAATGTTCTGGAACATTCTGAATAGTTACATGTAGGTGTAGTCTGCCTAACTTCACCATAACATATTCATCTCATCTTGTAGGTCGTTCACGGTCTTTTGGATCGCGTTATGCAGCTCTTAGAGGTTAAACTAGCTAAGGTCAAGTCAGGAAGCGATCCAGGCTATTACATCAAGGCTTCTGAAGGTAAAAGTGGTTGTTATCTTTTTCCTTTTAATTTTCTGGCAACGTGAAACGGTATGCTCTGCATACCTGTTCATACCTTTGTTCCTCGCGATTGTCATTTTGATGTATGTGATAAACTCAGGAGAACATCGAGGACTAACTGGAGCCGAACCATTAGCACCTGTCGCTCGGGTGCCGGAACGTTGGACAGTGCCACAGCAGGTGATGGAATGGATAACCATGTTACTCAATTGGTGGAGTATTTGGATTGTGAGCTAAATTGCATTGTGGCTCAGTTAGTAAATTCCAGGACTTGGTTGAAAAGGGTTCTGAGTTTTAAAGTATTAAAGAAAGTATTGTTAAACTCGAAGTACCCAAGGTTTTGCGTTCAGTCACAGTTGATAGAACCTAGGATTTAAGAAAAACAGGTGTGGTTTAGATTGCTTAACTGGTGGCTGGTTGGGCTAGAATACTAAAGGTTGTGAATTGGGTAGCTTTTACGCTCGTGTGGTAGACTATTAAAGTCGGTCATGCAAGGTTGTTGGTTGAATCGCTTTGTAGGTGAGTAAGTGGATTATCAGAATAAAGCACCAGGGATTGTCGTTGATGTAACATGACCTTCTATTTCAGAACCATCCTCAGGGTATTATGAAAGGATAAATTCACAATTAACGAGTTAATTGCTCGAGTCAACATAATCAGTTGACTTCAGCAGTGTAGGTTAATTGTGAATTTATCGTTTCATAGTATGACCTTGTTGGTAGAATGATGGACTGGAGTATCAGTACTTGTGGTTGGGGAACTTTGTAGCTCAGTTGGTAGCGTGTTGGATAAAGTATCTTAATATTACCCATACTGACATGCAGTCATTTTTCATTACTTTACATAGATCCAGCTTTCTTCCCAGGGCGCTGCGCCCAAATAATTGTCTCTGGAAAGGCGATTGGAGTAATGGGTGTTTTACATCCTACAGTACTTAGCAAATTTGAACTGAATAATCCTTGTGCAGCGTTGGAAATCGACTTGGAGGGATTTCTCTGAATTGAATGTCTATGGCAAAAGTTTAACTATCTGTTTTTCTGCTACAGTTAGCTCGATCTCAGATGAAATTAGCATATCTATTGTTTTCGATTGCTTGCACTACTTACAGATATTGACGTTGATTGGAAATAAGGTCGCAAGTTAATAAAATTTGCAAGGATCGAAATGAAAACCAGTGCCACTAAAACTTTTTCAGTCACGTTCAAGTCAATTAAGTTTTTCGAGTTTACTTTCAGTGTTGGTTAATCATGAAATTTAATCGCTTCATGTTACTCTGAAGATGTACTTGGCATAGTTGTTGTATTCCAAGCGTCAAAGTTAGTTGTTATTGTTTTCTTATTGGACGAACGAGTCTCATGGCGATCCGGAAACCAAGATGTTTCCCGGGTAACCCGTGGCAGGGGGAAATATGAAAACTGGAAGTAGTTTGTTAGATCGGGCTTTCCAGCGTGTGGTCATTCTAACACCCTTCGTTTTCCTTCGTCATCTGACATTTGATGTATGAAAAACACTTATTTGGTGCTACCTCAGAGAAACTGTGTGTTCTGTGCTACCTGATCGACGGATCTCAGATCTAGCGGTCGAGAGGTTTCGGAACCCATGCACTTGTTTCCGTGAGGTACCAGTAAATAGTATATACTACTATATATAAGCGGGCAAGTTGGGAGTACTTGAAGAAAGCGTTAAGGTTGTCTTGTAGCGATATCTGGCAGAAACTCCAGCTTTCTGAGTGTTTTTCAAATTTTCCAAGAACATCCATAACTTGACAGAGCGCAAGAAAGCATTAACCCTTTCTTTTAAAACAGAGGAAACTAATCGAAATGGCAGTAAAGTTTTTCTTTGGTAATTAGTCTGATATCGTTGACTGTGGATTAGTTACGTGAAATTCCTGTGGTACCGTCGGAAAACTGAGAAACCAATCAGAAGTGTCGTATTAAAAATGTTAATACAGACCACTGCTTGCGCTGTTGCACATTCCCGTGCTTCCTTTCGGTTAGCCACGTGGTTGGTCAGGTTCCTTTTCATTCCAGACAACGAGAACGTTTTACGTCTATCAAATAAATGAGAATAAATAAACGTACCGAACGATAGAGGCAGGTACGTTTAACATTACTTCTTCACGAACAATAAATTTTAAATAATAAGCCATAAAGATAGGGTTTCAAAACGATTAAATTTGGTTAGAAGAAAGTTCCTAAATGCTGAAAACTAATCTGGTTCATCTAGGAGCTTGGTGTATATCAGACGACCAACGAACGTTCGTCAAGCTCGTTTCCTCAGAAAAACGATCTCTGAGCCCTGGACGGGAATCGAACTGGTAACCTTCTGCTGACCAGTGAGACGCTCTAAACATTGAGCTAGCTAAACACGTCATATGACCGAGCTTGACAAACGTTTGTTGGTCGCCTAAGGAAGTTCTTACCTGTAGATTTAACTCATAGTTACCCGTTGAACAGTTTTCAAGAAAGGAAGTTTTATAAAAAAGTTGTCAATGTTTTTTCGGGAAAAAATAGAATAAAATGTGAAAGGCAGAAATCACTGATTAAATAATTTTGTGGCTCGAAATACAATTTATTACTAGCTGTGATTTGGAGCCATTTTGAGATATTACGTAGATATTGACGTACAAACACGTAAATCCCTTTCTAGTAACGTTTTTATTTTGTCGCCAAACGTCGAAAAGGTTACTTCGCTGGCATAAGGGTAAAAAATAGGCTTGCGGTCACACTTTGCCGAATCCCATCTAGTTCTGTTTGATTCTCACCAAAAATAAATTTAACGCCTACTGTTTGATATATACAAAACCTAAAACAAAAGAATGAATTAGCAAACAAGACAAAACAAAGAGAAAAGCATCAAAAGAAACAAAATTGAGGAGTTAACGAAACTTCGTTGAGCCACCTTAAGTTTTTCTTTTTTCAGAAATCGGATTGTGAAGTATCCTTTCAAGTCCAAATAAAGCTACAAAAGGCGGGAAAACTTGAAAACATGGCGGCCAACTTGGACGAGGAAGAGGAATATGAAAACTTGGAGTACAAACAGGTTAAAAAAAACTTTGAGAGTTTGTAGATGAAGTGAACTATCTTGCTTAATCTTCTTGTTTAATTTTAGCGTCTAAAAGCCGCTCTACATTACACCGTTGGGAAAATATGCGAGGAAGTTGGTGAGTTATTACTCTCTATGGTTCAAATTAATTTGGGATGTTGAATGACTTGCTGTTTCGGTGATGTGTACATATACACTAAGGACCTCAGTAACTAAAGATTAATGTCTTGATAGGAGAGGAAACAAACTTACGCTATTCCAAGCAATTTGTGGCTGCGCTGACCGAAACAACTTGCAAACAAATTGGTGGGTATAAATTATAAAGACTGGGATAAAGATGGCTCGTATTTTGTTGAGGTTACCTTGCCCTGGTCTGCATTCTGAGAGTGAATTATGTTCTCTCTGAAGAAGGGCTTTTGTTTGAAATGTCAGAATTTTCCTTCATACATATTCAGCAGTCTACCAACCTTTTAACTTTGTATGATGTTTATATACTGCCTATGCAGCATCATATACTTATAAATTATTCAATGATACGCAAAGCTTGCCTTTTCTTTAAAATTGACGGTATATATACTATAAAGCTTAGGATCTTTAAAAGACTACTGGTACTTTAATGAAAACCAAGAGGGTTAGGAGACTGCTAGTAAATTATTTCACCCCAGCTATTGGCCTTTGTCAAAATGTCAGTTTTCTCCACCTAAGTTCTGCCATTTCCCAATGCTTTTGGTTTTCTACAGATTGCTCAATACTGCCTATCCATAACTCTACTGTGTCCTCATGAACTTCCACGGTTTGATCAGCTAGATTTTTGACTGTAAGCCTTTAACTGGTGTTTTACTATTTGTCATATAACAATGAAATTTTTCCTCTTTACCAAAGTTTACTTGCACTTTTATTCTTGGACTAGATAAATTAAGATTGCACATTTAATATGATTTTGCCAAGTGACCATTTAAAATACTAGTTGCAATACCAGTGGAAGTTTTGGAGAATGAGAAATGGCAGCAGAAATGAAATCAAAGGGACATAGTTTTCAACACAACTTTGAGGTCCACTAAAGCGAATGGGTAGCATGGAGAGGAAACTATGCTGACATTTAAATTTATTTCACTTTTCAATTTAGATACATTTGCCACAGATTTAGAACTTTTTGCCAAGTAAGTAGACAGTTATCACAAGTTTTATCCAAGTTCATATTTATCCACATTCAAATGGGGGTGAATCCAACTATACATATAGTACATCCGTGTTCACGTGGATCTAATTTGTCATGCCTGCTTTTTAGACATGGTAAAAGGTCAACTATCAATCCAGATGATGTTATTTTGCTAAGCAGAAGAAGTTCTGTTCTGGTATGCCTGTTATTTTTTGTTTTAGCCTGCATAGGTTTTTGTGTGCTTAGTTGTTATAGCCAGCCTACAGAAAGTCAGCTGCTCTAAGCTATTGCTTCAAGCATTTACAGTTATATTTTTTCAATGCTTTTCTAGCTTCCCATATGTATTCATTACTGAGCATGTTGAAGTGTTAATTACATGTACTTGTTTACAAATTAATCAAATAGTTCTATATGCAAATTAACTCTTTGACTAGCAGAACTTATTCCTTTGACAAATAAAAGTGTCTGGCGTTAGCCAGAGTAAAATACCAGAGTGCACTTTTGCCTCTCTTACTGAGTTGATTTTTGAAAATATTTACATGTATAATGACCACCAATACATCTTCAAAGACCAGTTTTATGTAATAAGTTAAGGATATTATCTACTACAGTAGATAACAGCCAGAAAAGTTTTCAAGAAAGATGCACAGTAAATCTTTATTGTGGGCTTGTAGTACACTAGCTATGCCTCCTTTTCAATGAATTACTGACTTAATATGATTCACAACTGCATAAAAACTTGACGATCACTGCCATCTTGTGTCACAGAATAAAAAAATATCAAGCACCGTAAAGAGCATCTGGCATAGGCATACAGTATGGGCAATTTTTCCAGGGGGACAGTAAACCATTTGCCCAAAACATTGTTGCAAGCTGCCCAAAATTTTATGAAACACTTGCAAAAAAATTTGAAAATCTTTGCTAAGATCCTAGGAAAATTCTAATTGATCCTAATATTGTACATGACTGGAAATACGATATATATCAGCCAAAAGCATAAGGTAATTAAACTGTCTCATTTAGTGTAAAAATAAAACTTTAATAAAATCCAGTTGATGTTGAGTTCCCAAAAAAAAAACACACAAAATTCTGGAAAATTCAACCTATCCTAGAAGGCTAGAACATTACTGGTAGTAATGCTAAAGAAAAGCTGGATAATGCCAGCAACAGAATAAAAACGTACGTGTAATTGAATGCAGTGCTTGTTCCTTTAATCAGTCGCAACACATGAAAGAGAGGAACCAACAATTGAATGATGCACATATGATTGAACGAGCAAACAAGAAATCAAAGAAGACAAAGAAGCAAAAACCAACGGCTGAAGAGCCCGCAAAACAATAAAGGTTAAAATAACGTGGCTGTTCTGTCATCGGACAACATGAAAATATTTGTGATGGTTCTCAGATGCAAACTCCATCTGCCGTTTTTTTAAACAATCTTAGATTTCATTGTAATAAGTAGTCTTGCAAAAGTTCTTAGCAAAATTAGTTCAAATCAAACGCTGCCATTAATGATATAAAACTTAATAAAATCACATTATCTACATGTATATTAGCTGATGTTGTGCGGCATGTGGTAGCTTGGCGTACATAGATCGATAGTACGCATGGTCGTCAAGCTTGTTAACTCAGTGATTGCCAACTTGTTAACCAGTGATTTAATGTGGACTACATGACTTCTCGAGACTGCAGTTAGCTGTACGCGTGTCAACTACGAACCAGTACAAATAGTAACCTTCACTTTTCCATTCGAGTCCATGTAGCTCAGTGGTAGAGCATCCCACTAGCGATCAGGAGGTTATGGGTTCGATTCCCATCAGGGGGCTCAGATAACCTTTCTGAATAACAAGCTTGAGAAGTAATTGCGCAATTTCGATCTTAACAGAATTAGTTAATCACTCCAGAAACCCTGGAAATGCTGGGTTTTTGGGTATCCTATCTGAGCTGTCATTGGATGAAAGTTTACAAATGTAACCATCAACCAATCAACGCTTAGCGCGAAAAGTTTTAAGGTTGATACACTGTGGAACTTATGCAGAAAAGAATCTGACGTTTAACACTGAGACAGTAGACCCTTCGTCAGAATGTGAAAGCTGTTCAGAACTCGTTTCACTCAATCCTGTTATAATATATCTATGTAGTAATTATATTTTTTTCATGTTTTCAGACATGTTATTTCAAAAAGCATGCATGAAAAAAGTAAAATATTTAATAATTATTAGACAAAGTTAAGCGAAATATTGTGATTAGTCATCGGCTAGCAGAATGAGTATTTGCTGTCACCAAGGCATTGACAAATAATTGATCTTCGAGACAATGCCAAATCACTACATTTTGTGATAACCGGGTTCAATAATAGTTTTATTGTTCGATTTGTTTTTTAAGTTCTATTTTGGTTAATCTTCATAAACCCTTTAAATAACTTGGCCCAACAAGCCTTGTCTACGGAGGAGTGTAAAGCCCATAAGCAAAATATTAATATTTGCCGCAAAACCAGGTTGTCCGTTAATCCTTTCCTGGCAGTACCTCTCCCCTTGACGAGTAAAATCGTCTGGTGTTAGCCAGAGTAAAATTATAAAAGTTTCGGACCGCCGGGAAAGAATTAATGCGCACCTGCTAAACAAGTTATTAACAACATTATTTGTAGAAAGAAATTTGCAGGTAACGTAGCGGTCTTTTAACCAATTGAAAACGGCAATAAAAATAAATCGAATAATGATATAAGTTATAGAAGTGATTTTTTTCTGTTAGTTTCTTGTATGACTGGTAAATTGTATGGAAGAAAACATTACAAATTAAAAAAGTATGATCAATTGATCATCATCCTTCTTAAAGAGTTACAGCGCTAAACCTGCAACGTCAGGTTGAAACATCTCGTTCCACTATCTGTCTCCCTGGGTAAATTTGTCTGTTTTTTTTACCTTTGGAATTTCTTTCGTGACACTTCATCAATTTCTGTTTTTGTGACAGCTATTTAAGCCGATCAGCTGCTGTAAATAATTACTCTAATGAAGTTACAGTTTAACATTAGTTCTTAAGAGATCTTTAAAAACTTACGATCCTGTTGTAGAGTTCTTTAAACTCATTTACCGGGCTATCATATTTATAGTTAGACTTGGATTGCTGAAATATGCTGGCTGTGATGAAATAAAGACGATGTGAGACACAAATACGGATATTCTTGATGCGATTTTAATTGATAACAAGGGTAACAGGTAAGCCGAATTTTCTTTGTAGTATCTTAAAACAGTCAAATAGATTAATTTCCGAATTAGGGAAATTTACTGGCATTTTCCAAGACTTCATGCTGGAAAGTTAACATTCCTTAACTCATCAGTAAGTATAAGTAGATATCCATGCACGTATACCCGTGATTGTCCCCCTCAGAGTAGCCAAACAAATCTTCTCCGTACCAGATCCTCAGTTTGTTTCCGTACTTGAGATATTTTGGATAACCAAAGTCGGTGAAGACCAGCTCTCGTGATGAGGAGGTGTACCCCGGTAATTTGTACCATCCTCCTGGCCCAATCTTTACCAGTCTTGGAGAAGGATAAATGACTTGATTCTTTAAATCAGTTACGTACATGTTGATGAAGGAGCTTCTTCGGTGGCATCCCCAATTCGAACTACTTCCAGGTTTGCATCCTATGGTACCTCTTTTGTGCACCAGTCTCATTGCTCCAACGAAGTTTGGTGTTCGCCAAGGATACATTGTTTCTTTGAATTGATTGGCCCTTGGTCTGACGCACACGTCACCTATTTTAGTCCACCGACCTATTCAGATATTATTTGAGCAAAGAGTAATTATTATGATGTTAATTTATCCAATCAACGTATAAATAATCATTTATTATTCTTAACGGTGATTAGAAAGCTGGCACTGTGAGGGTAAGTTAACCAAGCATGTAATAAAAATTCTCGACCTCGTTGATAATTCAATAAACAAAAACAAAAGAAATCACATAATTAATCAGTATTTAGAAATTGGAGGAAGGTAACAGCTGTATTTTGCCAACAGTAGTTTCGATTATCGCCCAAAATACTGGTTCGTTTGAAAAGTAATATTAGACTCTCGTTTGGAGTTCTTCCTCCGATTTCAAAATACCTCAAAACTCTTTATAAAAACTCGACTTCGTCTTGCTTTTAAACTCGTTTCTCGATAATTGGAAATTGGAGAAAAAAACAGGAACTCGTATTTAAACTACAACACCATCGTGTATTACTACAAATCGAGCTATTTAAATTTTCATCGCACTCTTAGGTCTCCCTTCCTCATACTGTTGGCTTATTGATTGACTTAAAGAATAGCAAATGACTTTCCATCTTCATCATTTTGCTTATCTTCCGCTCATTTGGTCGGTTGCATTTACTTCCACCTTTTTCGAACCACGTTTTTGATTATACCTCACCTTTCACTCTGATCAACGGCTTTTGCTTGAAACCTCAGTGCCACGTTTTCTCGTTTTTTGACATAGGTCTACTATTGAACTTTTTCTAATACTATAAAAAGTGTCTACGCAGCACCCGGATTTCGATAAGATAAACAAATCTCCACATAGTGTTAACACACACTGTTGCATTCTGTGAAAACATGCTGGAAGACTATGCTAGCATACGTAGAATATGCTAGATACAACTGGTATCACCCATCGATATTTACTTTCGTCTAATTAATTAGTCGTACCTGCTTCAACTGCAACTTGCCAAATGAAAATAAAGATTAATGCGTTGAACAGCATGTTCTCGCTCGGGTATGCGTTGTCAGCTCTCTTCCAGGTGACCTTCCGTCGTCTAGTTATGTCGTCTATTCCGACGTCTATTATGACTTAATGATCCTATGCCGGATTGCTTTTATAACATCAATGATGGTCAATACGAACGAGGGGAAATATCGATCTCAGGAAGCATCGACTAGCTGCCATACCGAGAGATTTCTTTGACATCAATTGTGCTTTCAATAGTTCATTTTGCTTGAGAGCAAAGTGTTCTTGAAATATTGAAGTTGTCAGTACTAGGTTTCGAAAGGTTTAGTTACACCAAAAAAGAATGGCTTTTCATTAACAATGACCGTTTTAGTTCCCGTAATACGCGGTAAAAGAGACAAAGGATTTTCAAAAGGGGTAAAGTCGATTACCTCCAGAACTCAAACGATTTTTATTAAACCGGAAAACCCCTTCAAGGCAAACTACCTTTTTCTTCCAGCACTTCAAAGGTAACGGGGAAATAAGCAATATCGGAAATAAAGAAATTCGTGCAGATGTACACAAGTTATTCGTTGTGACTAAGAACCACAGTATGATAATTATATTCTTCTGTGCTAGGGGAACTAAATTGGTTCGAGAAATAAGTAGTTTAGGATGTTAACAAGGGTACAGTTTACGATAGACCACAGTCTGAAAAACTTATTCCTCTTATCATAGTACCAACAACAGTCGAAACAAAGCGCCTCAAAACTGAGAATAGAGCTTGTCTTAGAAAGACATGTATCGACAACTAATTTCTCTAGCATCATGGCTAATGCTATGCACGAAAGCCCGCTAAAACATTGCACACAATATACACGCGAGTTAGGTTGATACGAAGTTAATATTTCACGAGAAAATAAACAGTTAAGCTATACCTATGTGGAAGCCTGATTTCAAACGTAACCTGACTTCATTTTTTCAATTAAAGGTCGCTATTACCACAGTTAAGATGTATTATCTTCGTTTTTCTTCGGTTAATTTTTCCGAAAATTGAGTTGAGGTAACATGTTCCACTGAAGAATAACATGGCAAATGTCAAGGGAGTTGGTCAAGACAGATTTAGACGTTTTCAGTACGTGAACTGACAAAAGCTTCTGCTTAAACTTAAATTTAACCCGAGACTATAGTCTTTCAAGGAGAACTGGAGCGTTTTATAATTCATAAAACAAGCCATAAATGTCAACCACGGTGGTCGGTTAACCTTGGTTTCTTTAAATGCTAAAATTTGAATGACGTCGTACAAGTTGATGTCTTAGATCGTGAGGTCCGGTCTCCAAATTTTCATTGCAACATTGTTTATGTCGAGTAAAATAAATAGCATTTGTAATGAAGAGGACCATCTAATAGATAAAAAATTGTAATGCGGGAATGCAGCAGTTTTAAAAATATCGTTCTTTATGGTAGGGCTAATGAGATGTAAAGAAAGCAGCAATTTAATTTTAGAAAGAAAAGAAATTGATCGTATATTAAATGTTTGCTACTAACAATGCATAACGCCCATACATTATATAATATTCATAACGCAAAATGGAAACGTAAAATTGCCAATTTCCGTTGAAAAAGTGATGTAGTGATGTTCAAATGTTTGTGACAATTCTAAACTAGTTTGCGTCAACAAGAAGCTTTTAACGCAGTGGACAACATTAACATAAGAGTTAGGGTAAGCGTTAACTCTTTCTTTATCGACGGGATTTTAAAGTTCGCACATCTGTGTAGTGTTTGATAGGCATGCTTATCTAATTGTGATAAACAAAGGGTTAAAAAATGGAAAAAGTAAGGTTAGGATTTAGGGTAATTAGGCTTTTACTTGTCTCATGCTTCAATGTTTATTCTTCTCAAACTTCTTCATCTTGAGATTTCCTCTTCCCGAAATCAACTAGCATTGCAGATAATATTGCGCGCAGTATTGCAATGTGTGTCTTAGTCTTAAGTTCACCTTAAGGAGACTTAACACTTACAAATTAGTCAGAGAAATAAACCAAACACTGAGTTAAATAGAACACTAAAATTTTGTTAGAGAGCCAGGAAATAAAGTTTTTCTGCACCATGTGCAGTTGCATGAACAACTATACTCAGCGGCTAAGATGGTCATTAAAGGATTTCCGATCTGGTTCTTGGAAGCGGCTGGTCCGACTGTCTTTTTTTTTACTTATTTACTCTAATATTTTAAAGGATGAAAATAACATTGTGCAATTTAGCATTCATTCTTACTGTTAATTATATGTACGAGAAGACGGTTTAGGAAATCAGACGTCGACCACATGTTCAGTTCAGAAGAGGACTTGCGATAAAATTTGCAGTCCATGACGTGCGGTTATACGTAGCTTCTTTATGATGGCGGAAATGAGATTTCCGGCCTGGTCGATGCATGTTAGATTTACTGAGACCTGAGTTGAGCGTGCATCAAACTTCATTTGATTTTTTATTATGTAACTAATAAATCCTCGCATAAACGTGCTTGTTTTCCTTGTGAAGTTCCTCATTAGTTCCTTTACGTATTTGTGAGCGCGGTGAGCACGTTTTTTATGAACACGAAGTTCATAACGTCCACCTTCGATGGACATTTTTCCTTGTATAGAGTTGCCTTTGCATGTATTCTTACTTTATTCGTGTCACGAGTTCACAATTTTAATGCTTCTAATACTTTAAAAACAGCTTTATTTGACCACAATGATATTAATGGCACAATGCTTTTTGGGAGATCTGATGAACCTGAAACTCGAACTTCGTGGCTAATCGTATATACCGCTCGATTTCTTGTCAAATTTTCCTTGACGGCCGCGTACACAAAGAAGGATCATAGTATGGCTAACAAAAACAAAATGAGCTTTTATCTCACTGAGAATTCGTTATTTCTTCTAAAACTTGGCACGAGAGTGGTTAAAAGCTCTGTTTTTGTGGTTTTAATGCAGAACTTGTTTTCTAAATAGATCTTTTGACATGGATAGATTAACAAAGTCTTCCTGATCATCGGCCGCTCGTATTTTAACTATTACATAACGTGTTCTTACTAAAAGAGGGGAATACGAAGACTTAGAAGAGTGTCTAGTGTTGTAGTTATATGTTTTGTTAACTTGTGTGCAAGCTAAAGCAATCAATAGCTAGGAGAAAAGCATTATTATGAAATTTATACACGAAAATATTAATATGGAATGTAATTAAATCAATCAATTTAGTGATCTTTAAATTTCTAAGTAACGATGAGGGATGAGGTTTTAAGGCACCTGGCAAATTTATAACTAAAGTCTTTATTGTGTTTGGTTCATTCGTGGACAAAACTTATGGACATGCAAAAGTACCATTTTTGTTTTGCTAAAAAGATTGAGTTGGAAAAACGGCAGCGCTTTAATTTTGGAAAGGAGCATGTTAACCGTACATTAAACTCATCCACTTAAAACGTTTAAAAACTGCCTATTTCCGTTGAAAAAGTGCCAATGGTCGAATGTTGAAACGTTAATGACCAATCTGAACTGAGTCCGCTCTGAGGAGAAGGTTTGAAGGCAGTTGACAACATTAGTATTCGAGTTAAGGTAAGGGCTATGGAAAAAATTTTGGGTTAGGATACGTTATATGGTTTGACTGTCATTTACGTATACCTTCGCTTAGCTTCTCTTCACTTTGAGATATCCACCGCACGAATATCAGTTCCAGGTGATTTGGAAACACGAAAGTGGATTGGGACTAGTTGTCAAATAGGAATCCATTTCCAATGTAAGTTAGTTAATATCTCATGAACTATACCAGATTCTTTTCATAAATTCGTAATGGGAACACTTTTTCCTTCATTGAATACTGACAGAACGTTTCAAACAGTTTCACGAAAGAATATGAATTATTGTGCTGCTCGCCCCAGGCCTTTTGCTTGCGGTCAGATCACCTGGTTAGTATTGCTGACAATATTATTTGCATGCAGTGTTTCGATATGTGTCCAAGTCGTAAGTTCAACTTAGAGGATATTTAAATTTTGCAGATTTGTTAGAGAAATTATCCATTCACTCAATTTAACGGAACACCAAAATTTATTGGCGAAAAGTCTTGGAATTACGTTTGCGTTGCACAACGTGCAATTGAAAAGCTATATACATATGCAACAGCTAATTTTATTATTTATACCACTTTGCCACAAGTGAATGATACATACAAACAATAAAATAGCAAAAAAAAAACATTGAAAATAAGACATGACTTGGCTTCATGCACAATGGCAGGGTAACCTCAACAGCTTGAGCCAAATACTGAGATGTACTAAGATGGTGATGAAAGGAATTCTGATCTGCTTTTGTTGACAGCAGCCGGCGCGAACTTTTAAATATTTTTTTTTACTTTTCCTGGTTTGGGAGAATAAAAACAAGATTGTGCAATTTAGGATTAGTTCCTGTACAATAAGAGCGTTTAAGAAATCGGCCTTAGATAACATCTTCCCTACAGACGAGGACGTGCAGTAAAATTTGCATGCAGTCGACGACGTGCAGTTACGCTGCTGCATTACGATGGCGTTAAAATGAGATTTCCGGTCTGTTCGATGTTAGATTGAGCGTGAACTAGTGAAGCATCGTTTAAACGTGGACATTTTCCTTGAGAAGTTCCGGCTTAGCTGCTTTACCTGCTCGTGAAGCAAATAAACAAATTTTCTCTGACAAAGTGCCGTAACAAGTGTGACGTACTCGTACGTACATCGACGGACAAATATTCTTTTCTCGTGGATAAGTTCAGAGTTTGAAACGTGAATTATTTCATGACGGATTTTCTGGCCGTTGACATGAGCCAACTCTGCTTTTCAGACCTGCTCTTTCAAACGTTGATGGAGTTCATAATTTGTATTTTTGATGGATATATTTTTTCCTTGTCTATAGTTGCCTTTGTATTCTTACCACATTGGTGTTACAAACTCTCGGCTTTGATGCTTCTTTAAAAACAACTTTATTTAACCACATCAATGACACGACGTCCTTTGAGAGATGAACATGAAACTTGAACTTCGTCTCAAATTGCTAAGAATCATATATACCTCACGATTCCTTGACAACGCATACTCAAATAAGCTGTCAATAAATTTAAAGCTTATAAATCAGCTAAAATTTGTTGATGGTTACATGACCGGAACAAATGCCTTTATAAGAAAAGGCCGTTTTATAAGAAACCAGACTTTACAGTCAAGCCACAAGAAATAGGTAAAGAGACATTTTAACGTTATTCCAGCCAAATTTGGGATGAAATAAGGAAGGTTTAGCCACGATAAAAATACGTTTTGTTTTCATTCGCCCAGTTGCCTTGAATTGACAAAATTAATCCAGATTCTCTTCGAAATGTTGTCGATTGGACTCTTATGTAAGGATATTCCTGTCTTAGTATCAGAGCTATTGCTGCAATCCTGCACAACACAGCGCGTTGACGGCATGATGGAATGATTAAATTTGAATTTGAGATTTCACCTTGCCGCGCTCAATCTTCGCGCTTGTTTATCATACTAAACAAAGTTCACAAGGTCTTGGGTTAAGACTCTGACGTCACTGACGTTGTCGACCCAGTCTCAAATAAACACGTCCATTTTAATGGCGGCTGCGAATTCGCCGATTTAACTGCTTTACTTTTTTGAATATTGATGCGAAATTTTTTTTGGTATCTTTCTGGTACCTACACTTTATGCCCATGGGAAAAATGTAGGACTGAAAATTTCGTCTCAGTGACACTTTAAGGAACGGAGAAACAAACAGCCGACGCATTTTTATAAGGTAAAGATAGGTAAAGGTTGAAATTGGTTGTTCTTGCGAATATGAATGTTTTTTTTGCACAACATGTCGCCTTTTTGAAAACCCATTGGTTCGTATATTATTATTTTGTCTCAGCAAGGGACTAATCTCGGCTGGGTAAAGACAATGCTTTTGGTAATTGCGTGGTTGCAGTCCGAATTTTTGCTAAGTTCGTGGTTCGCAAGCGTATGAATAAAGACGACGTGAGACACAAGTGCTGTCAATGTGATTGAGAAAGGCATTTGAATTTTCTTTATAACATCTAAAAAGAATCAAATTAATTTCCCCTTTGAAAAACAGTAAGACTACAATGAGTATACATAGATATCCATGCACACCGATCCGTGATTGTCATCTTCGAAGTGATTAAACAGATCTTCTCCGTACCAGATCCTCAGTTTGTCATACTTCTTGAGGTATGTTGGATAACCAAAGTCGGAGAAGACCAGCTCTCGGGATGAGGAGGTGTATCCTGGGAGTTTGTACCATCCCAGAGCCCCATGAATGCCTATCTTCACTAGTCTCGGAGAAGGATAAAGAATCTGATTGTTTGAATCCGTAATGATCAGCAAAAGCTCGGTTCGGAATCCTGCACATCCCCAGTTTGAACGTGCAGCACCATGACATCCTACATAACCACTTCTGTGAACCAGTTTCATTGCTCCGACAAAGCAAGATGGTTTAGTAAACGTGATTTGCTTATACTGATGCTGTTTTGCTCCAACGCATCCATAACCAACTTTTATCCAATTGCCTAAACAAACCGAATAGGATGTACGTAACATTCAAAGCTGCTAATAGATGATGTAGAGTTAGACAAGCTTTTAGGGGTACACGTGCGCATTAATGTTCGGCCTAGTAACTTTGTCAAACAGCGCATGATGGTATAAGAACTCATTTTACGCCCAAACTATCATGAACTATCACCAACTATCATCGACGAGTGGTCAAACGGTAAAAATTGTCATCCACTATCATGAAAAATTTGAACATGCTTAAAGCGGATGATAGTTCGTAGTAGTCGATGATAGGACATGATAGTGGTGGTAACACGCAATCGAGAGTTTCAACTATCAGACGATCGACGAAAGTTCGTCAAGCTCTAACCTCAGAAAAACGATTTCTGAGCCCTGTAGACGGGAATCGAACCCGCAACCTTCTGATGACCGGTGAGACGCTCTAACCATTGAGTTACCACGACTCAGATGGTGAGCTAAGGTGCAGGTTCATCATATGTACTGCCTAAGTGGAATAACGATATGATAATAATGATGGAAGTACTACATGCTGAACACTAATCTGGTTGCTTGACGAACATTCGTTGGTCGTCTTATATATACCAAGCTCCCACATGAACCAGATTAATGTTCAGCATTTAGTAGTTCCAACTATCATCGAATGTCATACGGCGTCTTCCCAAGGCTTAACGCACATATTATCATATGTCCAATAAGTTCACTTAAAACTTTATTATTATTTCCTCGAGGCCCTTCTAGTGAATTAGAGCGTTTGGTGGAGGTTTCTCTCCTAAAATAAAATCATTAAAGAAACACATATCTTTAAATTTTACCTGACTTTACTACTTGAAGCAGAAATACCAAGAAAATAAACTTCGTAAACATTTTCTTTCGGAGAGACAATTATAGTTTGATGCAGTGGAGAACCTTAACGTCGTAAGCGAATTGCAGTTGACCGAAGAACTATTGCACTATTTCGTCCTCTATGGAATCTGTTCTTACAATTATAAATCATGACTGTGTGAGGAACAATTAAGCTAGCGTTAACAAGTTCGAACAAGTTAGGTGTTGAATCAACTCATCATCAGATAAACCACCGAGCTGTAACCTTCTTCCTTTTTACTTCTTCCTTTTCGAGTCATAAGGCCAAGTTGAGACTTTATTTAACTTAAGTTCGCTTTTCATATTTTCTAGCCGTAAATAACATTGCCACGATGAACGCCTCGCTTAAGATAATTTACCGATTGCTTCGTCATAAATGTTCGTTAAATTTTTTTCACTAGGTGCCCCGTGGATATTTTTTTCTTGTTTTTTTCTGGAGAGGCAGGTGTCACACAGTCTTTATTGAATAGGTTTGGCAGCTGAAGCTATTGTGTATAGATAAACTGAATAATTACCTTGAATGCTACATGCGTAATGCCGAGATTGTAAATAACAGTATGGCGAAGAAACTGACGTTTAATCACTTATAATAAACACTCCATGACCAAAAAAGGGTTTTTCAAAGAATTCATTAGGTAATGGTGTTCCGATCGAATTAAGAAAGACAAGTTTCTAATTTCTGTAGTCAAATCAGGAGTGTGAAAGCTTGGCAAACTCCATATGGGCAGAGCAGCATGCACACAGACTGTATAATGCGACACTATTGTGCCTGTAATTCCAACTATATCAGTGTTTGAATATATACATATTATAGTGCAAATGAATTGAAAAATTCAGATGGAATTAAACTTTCTTATATGAAAGTAGTCTTGAAGTTACAAAATTTGGCATTTATCAATATCTCACTTCGTTCTTGAGATACTAAGGTTTGCTTCGTATGCAAATTTAACGAATTGATGTGCAAATGACTGGCGGAAAAAGGCTGTACACCTCTGGGAAAAACAAACGAAATCACTTGATAGTGCGCGTGCGCAGACCCACATGATCAGTTTCACGTGATTTTGTCACGAATCTGTAACCTTTTTCTGTAAGCCATTACCCACGTGTGACGTCAGGGGGTTAAATCGGCATTAACATCTCTAGAACGAAGTGAGATATGGAAGAGTTATAAACGTCAAACTTTATAATAGGAAGAGTCCTTTCAAATAATAGAATTCAATTCTAAGTGAATGTTTATTTTGCTAAGACATACAGTGCTTCAATTGATTCTTATAGAAATCTTCATGCTAGAAGTTATTTTACCGTACATTACCGTACAGTACAGTAGGTTGTTGATTCATGTTAGAAATCCACGTTAGGAAGTCCTACGTACACTTCAGTAATTACCTAAAAATCGCAATCATCAGCAGCCTATTTTACTTAGTCCGTCTACACATAATCTTAAATGAAATTAGAAGAAACAAAGTGAAATTTGTATTCAGATTTATCGTATACGCCAAGTAAATTTCTTATCAGCTGGACTTCCGTCCCGTTGTTATCTGAACTGATAACAAATTTACATGGGGTATGCCACATGCAGGTCTGAGTACACGTATATCACTGTGCAAACTTACAAAGAATAAAAATGACATTTGCTGTCGTAGCTAGTAGACTGCAAACAAAGTCTTTTTATTTGTGATCCCGCTGATTTCAGCATGAAGTACGGAAAATTTTAAGGAACTCTGCCAATGGCGTTTGGGGCCTTTCCAACTTTCCGAGGGAATTTGTGAAAATTGAAAGCACGTTGGGAATTCAAAGTAATTTGCTATCAATTGTAAATCCTGATTATTGGATTAACTCACAATTCTTACGCTTGCTCTTACGCTTTTTTCGTACTCTCCCAACTTCCCGCGTGCATTCATAACTCAGTGGATCGGTCAAATCACGAGCCATTTCTTTAATGTTAATGATGCGCCAATATAGTGCTCATCGAAGTTGCAAAGTTACAAATTAAACAGAACAACTAAACTTCAAAGGAAAAAAACAGCTTCAACAGCTAACAGTTTATTTCCGAATCATCCCCAGGGTAACGTTCAGTTGACTCCCTACGGTAATTTTTAATTGGGGATTGGTTACTAAATATGGCCTTTTACGCGTGCGTAGATGATGATCGTGTCGAAACGTTATTGTATCACGTCAGCTGCGTCCGCATCCGTTCAAATGTTATATTTTTGAATGTTTCCTTCGGTGAATTTCTTAGAAAATTGGTAAATAAATCAAACAGATCAGGTACAACTACACGTTTAATTGTCACGACAACCCTCTCTAATATTTTGCTGTGTTATTCTGCAGTGAAAAATATATCGTGATACCAATTTTCACATTTTTTAGTTAAAAAACGTTTGGTTTTTATATATATATACGTGATTGTATATAGTCATGCTTTAGCCGTTATATATATGATTAAATATCGTTATTTAAAATTTTTTATCCCGCCTTTCCCTCAAAGAATTTATCTTTTACTCGACATTAATTTACCCGTTAATTTTTTCCATTACCCCGCCATTTTTCCTTCTCCCTCGGCCATACATAATGACTGTTCTCTTAGTATGTTAAAAACATCCTTTTGCCGTCGTATATCGCTTGCCGTGGTTGAGCAGATGCACGCTAGTAGGTTGCCATTGTTGATTAGCTTTCTATATAGGATCAGGTTGAAAGTTCCATAACTCCAATACTGTTTACTATATCAGTAATTGCTGAACACAAAGTCGGTTCATGTGGGAGCTTGGTATATATCGGACGACTCACGAACGTTTGTCGGTATATATCGGACGACCCACGAACGTTTGTCAAGCTTGTTTCCTTAGAAAAACGATTTCTGAGCCCTAGAAGGGAATCTAACCCGCAGGAAACGAGCTTGGCGAACGGTCGTGGGGTCGCCAGTAATGTTTACGTCGCTTCGTTGAGAACTATGAAATGTTAAACAGGAATTTTACCCCAGTTAATCGTCATGCACCTTATTATTCCCTCCTTGGTCTTTTCTGGGAAACTTCAAAACACCACTTGTGGTAAACAAGTGTGATAAACAAGATCCTGTCATGTGACTATCGAGTACACGCTTACTTAAAGCTAACCAGGATAAATTAATGTTCAAAAGAATAACCGTTTTAACCGCTAACAGTGTCTATCACATTTCGAAATTTCTTTTAAGCAATATACATACCAGACGATCAAAGATTTTCAGTATTGTTATATGGCGGCAACGAACGCTGAGCAAATTTATTTAAGTGCTGTTCCTGCTCAAGATGCGCCTTCATCATCCCTCAGTTCTGCTAATTTTATTTCAAACAGTCCGGTTGTTTTGAAAAGAAGCTGTTCCACGTTAAATGTTGCTCTGATTTTAGTCAATGTCATTCTGGGCATACTTTGCTGTGTATTCATCGCTCTTTATGTCATCGAGAAAGCAGAAAACTACGATGACGGCCCGTCTAACTCTAAACAATCAGGTAAGAATAACAGTTCAGTTCTTGAATTAGAATTTAGAAATTAAAAATGAACGAGAAAAATGCACTCTGACCTACAACAATGCCTGGGCAATGTTGTCGACTTTTAAACAAAACGAAACCAATTTTAACAATGAATGAATGAATGAAACTTTACCTAATGAGGGTTACACGTGACACAACTAGGTGATAAACTTGTGGCCCTGAAACTAAAAAATACAATTACCATATACAGTATGTACTCCTGTTATAAATTACAAATGAATAGTATAACAATTCAAAAGGTAATATAGAAAATATTTAAGAGGAAATCATATCGTTAAAAATAGGTTTATGAAGTTTCTTTTTAAAAAGTTTAGACGAGGAGAGTTTGACGTGCGCAAATTAAGTGGTATGTTGTTCCACATTGGAAGTCTTCCCGATATCATAGGAAGACTAGTATTATACAGCCTGATCAAGCTAGATTTTTAGGGCACCGGCAAGGGGGCATAGAATATTTAATTAAGGTTCCTACAACGAAGAAACCGTCCGAGAAGCTGTGAACCTTTGTGAGACTTTATTATAATTGCGAAGTGATCTGTTTCAAAAGCTCGCATTTGCATATTTCATTGCTGCCGCAGCGAGCGAACAAGGCAGCAGTCCTAATTTAGATAGTAGGACAATTTGTAAAATGTTATCAAGCGCACTGCATTGTGGTCGTGCGCAGTAGTGGTAAAATTCCATGCGCAGCGACCACAATCCGTCATGACCTGATCGAATTTGTTTACATGCTTCCTGGCCAGTTGACACCATAGATGTATTAAGAGTGTCGAAAATGGTTGTGCTCGATGCACTGTATGAAACAATCCAAAACACACTATCTTCCTCCTTTTACAGAAAGGCAGCATTCTCTACATTGCATATATCCAAACTACTAGTTATATATTTCACCTGAGTGGACGTGCCGAAGACAAAAAGAAACATCAAGGTTCATTAAGGGGATTAGTCATCTGTACCTTCCTCATCTTTGATAAAAGTATAAGAGCATGCAGTACAGACAACTACGCCATGCGAACTAGCAAGTTGTGTTGCTTAGCCTCATATGAAAAAAGTTCAAGGTTTCTTGTCGGGTCAGTGTTCATATAGTCGTTTTAGGTTTATCGTTTCTCGGATTAAAAGATGTTCACTTTCGTAATATTTTGGGTGATGCTTCTTCCATTACCAAGCATTGTAAAATAGGGTGATAGAGCGTTGAATGAGACAAACAGAGCTTAAACACGGAGCGACTACATAAGCAGAGGGAGTTCATAGTAGCTCAGTCATTTGATATTCAGAGTGCAGCAAGAATCGGCTTATTAGTCGACGTTTGATACCGAATTTATTTGCAGTAAGCTACAGTGTGTCCCCAAGAAAAGGGTTCTCAATAAAAAATGATAATGATTATATTTTTTTATAATGAAATTCTCCATCGAATGTTATAAGACCGTGTAAAGTATGGAACAACTTAGTACACTTTAAAAAGACGACAAATTTTTTTTATTGTAGACATGTTTCGGCAAGCTTATGCCATCTTCAGTACGAGATATGAGTTAAAACTATGACTATTGCTATTAAAGGTTAAGGTTACAGGATAGATCTAATTACAATTGAAGGATTCTATTTACACTCACACTAAGAGTCATATGATACAGAAATATTTACAAACTAAATATAGTATTGAAGTGATGAACCTGAACATTGAGTTCGAACTCGTTTTCCGTCAAGTACAGACAAGATAGGTCCTTAGATGTTTTTCATCTTGTTAAAATTTTATTTAATTTATCTCATTATTTAACTTTTATCATTTGTACTTAATCTTAATTGTAGGGACCGTCGTATTTGGAGCAGTCTGTGACGTCTACCTTTGCCTTTATTTTTAGTTGTCTCTCTGTATTAGCCAGAAGTTTAATAAATAAATAAATAAATATACAAGATCGTAAAAAATGAAGTTAAAAACAATTTTTCGATCAACGTGATCATCTTCTGGTTGGGAATATTCTTAAATACTCCAAACTTTCAATGTACTTTAACAGCCATGGTGAACATTCTGCAATAATTGTCATAATTATTATCACGTTCACGTTAAGGTGACTGGACAAGACTTGGGAATTCTTCAACTGCGAAGACGTGTGTTGGAGCGAAGAATAATCAGTATCAAGAAGTGCCATACAATGGATCCTCTGGCTTCATTGTAGCAATAAAACTAGTTCATAAGGGAGGTCAAGTAGGATGCGAAGATAAAAATCAATGGAAAGCGGCAAACTGGGGATGCGTCCACCATGGAGACACACGATACATCAATATGATAATAACAGATTCTGAAAACAGGATTATTTATCCTTCCCCTCGACTGGTTATGAGAGGCCCAGGGGGCTGGTACGTATTGCCAGGATATACCGTCAAGTCACCAGAGCTTGTTCTTTCTGATTTCGGCAATCCATACTATTTGAAGAACGGCGAAAAGTTGAAGATCTGGTACGGAGGTGATTTATTTGGTTACCACGAGTTAGATAACCACGGTTTTACTTGCATGGAGTTTTATGTGTATTTTTTAGGAGTTTAGCAAACATGTGAATGTAGTCTTTAGTTGTGATCACAAAATAAAACGTAGTATTTCATTTAATAGAATTTGAACAGGCCAGCCAAAGTGTTATTTTAAGAACGAAAATAAAACAATTTACTTGATCCGGTCCTAGTATCTTGATATAATCTACTTTATATCTATATAAAGAATAGTAATGAAATTTAGAACATGGTTACATCCACTCTATCTAACTATATCTCGTAGTGTGTTAAACATTGAGTTTATATAACTCATTCTAAAACTCATCAACAATTCATGAGGAAAATTCAAAAGAAATTAAGGTTTAATCAATTTCTGTATACCCCGAT